>OY757011.1:10091843-10309557 GCA_963580285.1 Lucinisca nassula | reverse complement strand
AAGAAGAAGAAGAAGAAGAAGAAGAAGAAGAAGAAGAAGAAGAAAGAGAAGAAGAAGAAGAAGAAGAAGAGATAGAGCATGATTACTCCGACATACATCAACATTTGCCGTGTTGATTCAAATGGGATGACATCACCGCAAATGCCTTAATATATGCGTTGCATATTAAGTGGATTATTTAGTTAGTGATTAAGTGTTTGAAAGATTTGTACATTTGACGATCCTAGCATTTAGATATTTAAATATTGAAACGTTGAAACCTGTATACGTTGGTATTTAATTAGACCTAATGTTTAGTTTGTTTATTTTAGCTTTCATTTATCATAAAATTTAGATATTTAAACATAGAAACGTTAAAATCTATACATATTGATATTTAATCACCCCAAATGTTTACAACCACTACTGAGTAAAGTCACACTAAGAGGCTGTGCTTGCAGTGGGCACCGTTGAGGAAGTTAGCACGTGAGACGTGATAATAGTGCAGGCAAGGGCGCTTACTCTGACCAACACTGACACGTTGCGAAAACAATAACAGAACTTGATGTGGATGCAGAAATTGTTATTTTATTTTACAATTGTTGCTCAGCAATGACAAGAGGAAGCGTAAGTGTTCTAGTCATTTGGTACAAAGACCCGTTCAGTGTGTCACCAGATTCGGCAGAAAAGAATCCCGGGCCTCCGACTTACCGAAACGAAATGAAAGTCCGGGGCAGGGACCTTGACTGCAGTGTCAGCCACAGATGCTTGGGGTCAAGTCACTTGCTAATGTTTTTTCAAAGTTATTTTTACATTTTGCTATAATTGGAACACTTACCATCATCATAAAACATGTTTTGGAACTTCTAGTCAAAGTTTTAAAAAACATCCTTTTTACTATCAAGGCTCAAATAAGTAAAGATAACACTCTTTTTGAAAACGAAAGTAGACATCCATGCAGAAACTATGAAACATGCACAAATCAAATAAACACAACTACAACTTACTTACATCATTCGATTAGGTAAACATTTGCCTTCACAAAGCAGGTTACACTACTTTCTGATTTTGAAATACAGCTGAGAAATATTCCAAAAAAATCTCATTTCAGTAGAATGAAGCATCTCTTATCTGCTGTCAAAGCGTGGCTTCCGGTGGCTCTCCATGTACTGCAATAAAGCGGGTAACCAGTCTAGACTGGTTTTGTTTTGTACTAATTTCTACAGACAAATGACTTGATACAAAACAAAATCCTTCTAGACTGGTTACCCGCTTTACATGGAAAGAATGCATAGTAACTGGGTGCCATGCTTTGACCCCAATTTTGGTACAGACAAGAAGTGCTTTATTTATTAGATTGTGTTGTTTTTGGAATATTTCTCAGCTGTATTTCAAAATCAGAAAGAAGTGTAACCTGCTTTGTGATGGCAAATGTTTACCTAATTGAATGATGTAAGTAAGTTGTAGTTGTGTTTGTTTGATTTGTGCATGTTTCATAGTTTCTGCATGGATGTCTACTTTCGTTTTAAAAAAGAGTGTTATCTTTACTTATTTGAGCCTTGATAGTAAAAAGGACGTTTTTTAAAACTTTGTCTAGAAGTTCCTAAACATATTTTATGATGATGGTAAGTGTTCCAATTATAGCAAAATGCAAAAATAACTTTGAAAAAACATTAGCAAGTGACCTGACCCCCAAGCATCTGTGGTGTCAGCAAGACCATGCTATTTTTCCATTATGCCTTACTTATGAGGGTGAGCCTATTCTATGAAGTATCAATTGATCAATTGGTACTTTTTTTTTTTTTTATTAATATAGAAAGTAAATAAGAGTCGACACACAATAAAGGGCCTGAGGCTAAGGAGCAATTGGAAATATTAACCCTTATCTTGCTGAACAGTCATTTAAGACACACCCAATTCCGTCCATTGACCAATCAAACCACTTGATGCAATTTATTGCTACAAATTCATAAACTATATGCCAAACAGTGTAGATCATGATCAGTTGGCTTCTTCAGAGGTCATCTGATCTGGATCCACACTTTTTGCAGAGATAGGGGTTGTCGTGAACAGCAAGACAAGGGTTAAAGTAACATGTCGTCTGACTAGTCGGTAGTATCATATAGAGTACTAAGCTGTCTGGCTAGTCAAATCTTTCGGATTTTATTAAATAATTAATTACTGCGTCAAGTAGCTGGCAATTTTCTTGGTTGGTCAGGTTGGAGTTGCCTGATAAAAGGTCTTCTACGCAGATTTTTATATTCATATATATGTTATTCATGCACTGTAATGTATTTATCAGCTCTGTGCGTTGTGTGTCGTATTTGTTGCATTGCAGCAAGTAATGTTCTGCAGTTTCATCAACCCCACAGTCGGGGCAAATAGCATTTTCACTCAGGTGATCCCTGAATAAGTCAGCATTTAGAGAACTTTTTTTATTTCTGAGCTGACAAAGTATTATATTATATTTTCTAGTGCCATGCGTATAGTATGGTGGGGATTTTTTAATTTGTTTAGTTAGTGCTTTTTTGAAAGAGTAGAGTGAGGTGCAGCTGTTTTTAATTTCATTATCAAGTTCATTCCACAAATCTATGGATGAAATAAAAAATGAATTTTTAAATGATGTTGTTCGTGGTGTTGGGTGTCTCAGGTTGGTCTGCCTTAATGTATATCCCCGATCATGCTGATTATATTTTGCAAGAATGTCGTCCAAATAGGTAGGAGATTCATTGTTTAGAATTTTGTAAAATTGCAAGAGCTTACTATTTTTCCTTCTTTCAGACAGTGGGCACCATCCAAGTTCATTGTATAATATGGTGTGAGATGTCCCTCTTCTAAGGCCAGTAACTATTCGAGCAGCATCAAGAGCAATGGATTCCAAAAGGTCAGACTGGGCTTTTGTGCAGTTATCCCATATTACATTACCATATTCTAATATAGGTCTATATATGAGGTATAGAATCTTACTAGTGATTTTCGGTCTAGATCATGCTTTAGCAAGCGTAGGAGGTACAAGCGATATGCTGCCTTTTCATAAATTTTATTAATTTGATCTCCCCATGTAGCATCAGAAGTGAATGTTAATCCAAGATGTGTGTGAGCCTTTTCATCCTTTAAATTTACATTGTTAAATATTATCTCCGAGTTATTCATGTTCGGATGTTCCTTTCTCCTAGTGAAGAACATTGTTTTTGTTTTGGTTGGATTCAGTATAATGCACCAGTCTTGTGCCCAGGAAGCAATACTAAGGAGATCATCATTTAGTAACTGTATTGATTGTTGGTTTTCTGCTACTACAAAAAGAGAGGTGTCATCTGCAAATAGTCTTATGTTTGTGTGAATTTCATTAACAATGTCATTAATGTATAAAAGGAATAAATAGGGTCCGAGAACTGATCCCTGGGGGACACCTGCAAGGGTATCTTCCCATGCAGATTTATAGCCTTCAGTTATTACCCTTTGTTTACGCTCCAATAAGTAATCACTAAACCATTTTAGCATATTGCCATTTATGCCATACTGTTTCAGTTTATGTATCAACCCTTTGTGCCACACTTTATCGAAGGCTTTGCTTACATCACAGAAAATAAATTTTATTTCTTTGCCTTTGTCTAAATTTTCTATTATTACATGATATATTTCTAAGAGCTGATTTACTGTTGAATCACCTGGTCTGAATCCTGACTGAAACTTTGTGAGTATGTCATTTTGATGAATGTAGTTGAATAAGTATTTGAAAATTATCTTTTCCAATATTTTGCCAAGACAGCTTGTAACAGAAATGGGACGATAATTGGTGGGATCTTGGTCATCACCTTTGCCTTTGAAGATGGCGGAAATATTAGCCATTTTCCACTGAGATGGGACTTTTCCCAATGCTACTGATTTATTAAAGAGCTGTGTAAGTGGTTGGATTATTGATCTACCAGTTATTTTTATTAAACGTGGCATAAGTTCATCAGGTCCTCCTGGTTTTGGTGTATTTAATTTATGTATCTGGTCTATTACATCCTGTAGAGTAATGTTGATTGTGTGAAGAGAATATTCGGGAGTATGTTGCTCTTGTGGAAGCTGGGGTTCATTTTCAATTTGTGAGATTTTAGCAAAATGCTTATTTAAGGTTTGAGCTTTATCAAATGGATGTATGTTTACTTGATCATTATCATATAAAGGTGGAGGAGGGTTATTTTTATTCTTTAGTTTTGTTATTTCATTAGCGATTTTATGCCATTGCTTTGTGGGAAGGCTTGGATCAGACAGGGAAGATTGTAATTTTTCTAAATATTTTTTTTTTGCTTCTCTTACTTGTTGAATTACTTCATTTCTTTTATTTTTGTAATTTTGAAAGTGGTTTTCGGTTTTAGTGTGTTTTGCTTTCTGATAAAGCCTGTTTCTCTGGCGCATATGAAGTCTGATATTATTGTTCATCCAAGGTTTATCTGCTGGTCTAATTGTGAACTTTTTTTTTGGAATAAACTCATTGGCAGTATCGAGAAGTATATTTGTGAATATATTATTTATTTCATTAATGTCGGATAGGTTTTGGATAAAAGACCAGTCAGTATTTTCTAGCTTATTTTTTATAGAGTTTGTATCTGCTTCCTCGAATTTCCAAGAACTTTGTTTTTTTCTGGGCTTGCATTCGGAAGGATTTGTAGACTATTTCAGCAGTAATTGTGCAGTGATCACTGTTAAAGGGAGGCAGTATTTCAGTGTTGTTAATTATAGAGCTATGATTTGTTATGATTAGGTCTAGACATGTTGAGGTTGTGCTTGTTATTCTTGTTGGTTCTAATATCAAATTGTTTAAGTTATATTTTGTCAGTAATCTACTAAGATAGTTGTTTTCTTTTTGTTGCATGTCTTGGTTAAAATCACCCATTATTATCATATCTTTATTCTGATCAGTTGCTAGTTCAATGTTCTCATCAAAATATTCCCAATATTCTGCTAAGGAACTTGGAGGTCTATAAAAAAGTCCGATAAGGAATGTACTCTTTAGGGAGGTAATCTCGATCCAGATGTTCTCTATGTTATTGTTCTCCAGGTCTTGTCTTCTTTTATATGCTATATTGTTCTTAATAAATATTACCAGACCACCCCCACTGTTTGTTTGTCTGTCTTTACGAAGAGGCAATCTAAACCCATTTAGTTCTAAATCCTGTGTTTGTATTGTGTTGTTTAGTTTTGTCTCAGAGATACAAATTATGTCGTATTCTGAAAGTTCAGCATTTATGGAATCCATTTTGTTTCTTATACCATTTATATTGACATGAGCTACTTGTATACTACTTATTTTTCCTGCTGTGCTTGTGTTCAACTTATTATCTGGCTGTTCTGTGTTTCTAGGATCATCTTTTCTTGATGGTGATGATCTTTTTGCACCTTTTATTTTACGAATCAGGACACGACCACCATTGACCTTTGAGTTTCTAACCTGGATCATACTCACAATCAACAAGTATACTAGATTTAAAGGAATGGTGGTCATTTGTTTGGTATGGTAAAGGTATCATTTTAGTTTCTTCTGTGGCAGTGACTATGTTTTCCCGAATGGTCTTATATACATGTATATTGGACCAGCATATGTTGTATGATCGGAGTAATATCAAGCAGAGAGAAATATAAGTGTAAGTTGAGGAATGAGGTTTAGACAAGCTATAAATTGTAGGATAGGAAAGAAAAGAGAAAAAAACACAAGCATAAATATATATACATACAAAAAGACAAAACATACATGTATTTACAAACATAATTGATGAGATGTCCAAAAGTTTCTTTAGACCTTTTTTATATATATATTGTTATATACAGTTTGATTAACAAATACACTGTTCGTCTCAAGAAATACATGTATCATGCCACAAAAGTCCTCAAACTCTAACATCCTGAGAAATTTCTGTAGTTCTAAGTTTTTGATAAACTTGTTTCATGATACAGAAAAATAATCCAAAAAGTACAGGTGGAGGGGCAAAAAGTGTGGACCCTGATCATACTGTTCCTTAAGGAGCAGTCTGGTCAGAGTCCTCACTGATCACTTAAGCCTGTTAGGATCATTATGGTAAGCATAGTCCCTGGCATTACATCATTTTCACGCAACAAAAGAAAATAAAAATGATGTTCAGACTTTTTGCAAACTCAGATCATTAAACTGGTGGTAACTGGGTTCAACTGTTTTATACCGTCTGGTTAATATCTACACTGTTAGTCTCTGGAAGTAATAATGTAGGCATAGCTCCAGATAAAACATCTTATCACCCAAAATGCGTTGATGTTGCACGTGGTATGTGTGTAGTGAGTACTAGTAGTGGGTATCTGTTAGAAACACCTCTGTGAGGCGCCTCTTATTAACACTCATAGCGCAGGCATCCAGATACTTTTGATAAACATCGACAAAATGAGCTTCCGGGCAGAAACAAGAAAGTGCGTGGATACCCCTTTCTAGTCTGGGGCTATGAATACGTCAATGAATCTGTGTAATTTGAGCTAAAATTGTCATGTATTTACAATGCAGTACTTACAATACCTTTTCTATTTCTTTCAGACCTGTGCTTACAGGATTAGAGTGATATTAACAGATACAAAAGTGGATTTCAAGTTCGTGTATTCAGCTGATGGGTTGCCTTGGGAGAATTTCATAATTCAGATACCTGCCGTGACTCGTGAAGAGAAGTTTGCCGTATTCACAGTGATATAGTGGAATAGATGCCAAACTGGGTCTTCTCTATGTCAATATCAGTTAATAAGTGGATAGTTAGCCAAAAGAGATGCTTTTGTTTCAGTATTGAGAAGACTCTCCTGGATAGATTATGTCAGTTCAATAAATTCACTATTTAGAAACACAAAATGTACCAGCTACATGTAGGAAATATGGAGAATACACAATTGTCGACTATCCATATCAATATACTTTCAACAGTGTAATAATAGTGTGTTTTAAACCTCTATTTGTAAATATAAAAATCATAAGAAAACTTGGAGTGATAGATTCTGGTGGATTAGTTTCTGACAGAGAAGACAGGCAGAAAATTTAACACTTACCTAGAATTTTCAGGAATAAAGTACATCCGTTAATCTGATTGGTTCAAAGTCAAAAATGGGTGTGGCCAAGGCAGCTATTCAGCAGGACAATGGTTAATTTATCTCAAGCTTCATTAGTGTGTGTAACACTAATAGGTGCATAGGCAATACACAATCAATCAACATTATCTTATGGTCATAAAAATATTACTATTAATATCATAATTTGTCATACAGAGTGATAGCCCTCAGTCTCAGTTAGCACATCACAAAACACGCCTATTCAAATACACTTCAAACCTTACCACTGAAAAGTGATACCTTACAGATGAAAAATTGCGATATTCGTCCTATCCCCGCCCAAAACACTGATTGCGGGTACCTGCTAGAACCACCTCATCGAGGCAGTTCTAACAAGTACCCACAACCCACACCCTATAGCAGAAATAACACAAATAAAGTTTACCCCTGTAAACCCCAGTTCCACTATATAAAAGTGGGTTCAAGGGGGTCAATATTATATAGGCACGTCTTCGTGATGAGATGATGGTCCGCATTCACCGACCATGCCTGATCAGACGTGATCTGTCAATGATGGCCACCATCATCCAGTCAAGTGGATCATTACACACCCTTATATATATATATATATATATATATATATATATATATATACATCATACACATACATATATACACATATACATACATATACATATATATATAATGATTTAATACAAGAAATATGATTCTGTGAGACGATACAACAATATAACTATAAGTTGTGATCAATGGTCAGTCATGATCAGTCATAATCTGTTGGCCACAAATTTATTGAACAGCCACTGCTGCTGTCAATATAATTAATTTGAATGATGATTACTCAACCTGATGGCAGACTGGCTAGCACAGACTGATCATGACCCGTTAGCCATGATCAGTCAGAGATAGCCCAGTAATTTACTATTTTTTTTATTTTTTTTTTATTTAGTTTTACGGCCCTTTCAAGATTTTTTCACTCATATCTAGCCGATCATTAATCAGAGGTGGGCAAAAACCAGAGTACCCGGAGAAAAACCATCTGACCTTCCGTTGCAGAACTTGGCGTCTCACATGTGACCCGAGCGAGGCTCAAACCACAGCAGTGAGAGATCTCAGTGCTCTTAACCACTAGGGCACGGAGGCCCGTAATAAATTGCTGGTTAACATCAGGGGCTGACAAATCCATTGCCCGGCCGCCCGGGACAAGTCCGAAATCGCGCCGGGCAAGTACACTTTAACCTTTCGACGCCCGGTCGGGCAAGTGAAAAAAAAATCGTCTACAACTGTCAGTCTTTTGAGTCCCTAAATACGGTAAAACTAGACCCGTAAGTAAATTACAATAATATCCGCTTTGTCGGCAATTCAGAGACAAAACCATCTATGTTTTTATAACGGTTCAATTATGACACTATTGTTAATCCCTGTCATATAATTACCAATTAAACACGATTGCCCGGCGGTGCGTGTCTTTCATTTCTTGTGTAGTGTGTACCACCAGCGCTATCGATAAGCGTGACAAGGTGTGAAAATAAGATTAAGTTATGTCTCTAATTTGCGTTTATCCCTGCCATAAAATTTAATCCACAATCAATGTGAAAATGATTTAATAGCTCCTGAGACGATTTGCTACATCTTACGGTAGTAAAAACGGACTATTCTACTATCTCGTGAATGGTTATGTTTTGGCGCCAAATAGCAGACACTGGCGGGAAAAGTCGATTTTTTTAATGTTGGTAACCGCGGATTGGTCACGCCTCTATCCACAACCGTTTAGCTAGCGAGAAAATATTTTTTTACCGGTTCCAAACATTTTTAATGAAAGAGATACGCCCCATTAAAATAAAACAATGACGTTAAACACGTGTAGGCTTGCTGGGGTCGGATGACGTCATTTACCGATCGCGTGCAGAAAATGGGAGTGGTGGTTTATGGACGACGATTTGGATGACGGAAATGATGATCGCATTGAACTTGCTTGTAGGGCGGGTGTGAAAGTTTGGGTTCGTTTCGGATCGAGGGGGTCCTCGTCTTATGGTTCAAGCTAAATAAATTGCATTCTTTTAATCTTTTATCTCGCTGCCCTGACACTTCTGATCTTTTGAGTAGATCTATATCGGCTGCAGCTCTTGTTCATCATGCGTGTCAAGCTAAATGAGTTTATATAACTGTATCTTAAATTGCTAATCGGTAAAGGTATTATGTCAATTAACTTGAAAAAGTACCGTTATTGACTATGACAACAACAGTATTTTCTACCGTATTACCGCACACAAGGAAATAAATAGAAGTGAATGCAATGACCAGGAATCGATACAATTAACCCTGAGCTCCCATCAGAGACAACAAAGAAAAAGAAACACAAACATGAAATAACTAGATCCTAATGGAAAGTGGTTGTGCTTGAAACTTGATAGAAACCTTGGATTATATTTATAAATGTCGGTCGTCATCATCGTTACCATTGTCGCCCCCCCCCCCCCCGCATCCAACTCCACTTTGAGTCCCAAAATCCTGGGCAAGTAGGATTTTGAGCTGGGCAAGTGCAAAAATATTTTACTTGCCCGGTGGGCAAGTGGACAATTTTGGATTTGTCAGGCCCTGTAACATACATTTTTTATTACAATGGAATAGGTGGCCACTCCGGTTCTATTGCATGACAGCATAAATTGCATCTTTAGAGGGAAACATGTGAACACTGTAGAACATAACACACCACAGTACCACGACCAGTAGTGATCAATCAATGATCGATCAATGATCGATCAGTGATCGATCAGTGATCAATCACTGTCTTTTGACTGACAACCATTGCTGCTGTCATATTTTAACATGAATGATGTTCCCCCTACCTGATGATAGGCTCTGGCTAGCACTGGCTGATCACGGCTTGTTAGCCATGATCAGCCAGCGATTGCCCAGTGAAATGCTGATTTTTTTTTTTTTGATAACCTGGTAAATAGGCAAAGCAGGTCACTCAGTATTTCTAGTATGACAGCGTACAATGTGTGTGTCTGTAAACAGTGCTGAGCATGATTCATCACAATACCATTCAGCCATCAAACGAGATCAATCAGTGATCAATCATAATCAGTCGCCCTTGTATGGCCTTTAATTTCTTAGACAACCATTGCTGTTGTCAGTTATATAATTCAATAATGTTTTCCATTCTGATTAAAGACTGTTAGAAGACTGTAGCCATCACAGACTGATCATGACTTGCTAGACACGATCAGTCAGTTATGGCCCAGTGAACTGTTAATTGATGTCCCTAAGACTAGTATATTCGGGCAATATATAAGCCATGATTTTTGTTTTAGGTTCAACGTCCCCGTCAACACTGTATAGGTCATTCTGGAGATATTGCTTACAATTTTATGGGACTTTTTACCCGACATTGAGATGTGGCATCTCAAGTCCTGTCGCCCAGTGAAACCAACAGGGTTTATAAGCATTGACGCTCATGCCTCTCAGTATCCGCATCATGACAGCAAACAATGTATCCAGAGTGATGTGAGCATATCAACAGTGACAAACATGGTACAACATAGTAACAATATTGGTCCATGATGATCGATCAAAGGTCAATCACGATCAATCTCCATATATCGGCACAAAATCAAATGAGCAGCCCTTGCTACTGACATTTATTAACTTCACTGATATTTTTCAATGGATAACAGACTACGGTCAGCACACACTGATCATGACTTGTCAGCCATGATAAGTCGGTGATCGCTCAGTATATATATTGATTAATGTACATTTTTAATGATTGCAATCGTCACGACAGGCCACTCAGTATCCACAGCATGACAACATACAATGTATCTAGAGTGGTATGTGCGAGAAAACAGTACTAAGCATGATTCATCATTTTACCAATATAGATCCATCATGATCGATCAATGATCAATCACGATCAATCTCCGTCTATCAGCCGTAAAATTAATAAACAGTCATTGTAGCTGTCATTTATTAATGACAATAAAGTTGTTTACTCTGATAACATACTGTGGCTAGCAGAGACCGATCATGACTTGTTAGCCATTATCAGTCAGTGATGGCCCAGTAAACTGTTGATTAAAGTACATGTTTAATGATTACAATGGATGGGCTTGCCGTTAAGTATTTAAAGTATGACAGCATATGGTTTATCTAGAGAGATGTGTTCATGTAAACAGTGTAAGGAGTGTGAAACCTGATACACCATAGATTGTGTGCCAAAGTTTGATCCATCATGATTCATCAATGATCAATCACGATCAATCATCATTTATCGGCCACAAAATTAATAGTCAACCATCATGGCTGTAATTATTCATCAGCATGATGGTCAAGAAAGATACTGATGAGCACTGTCTGATCATGATTCATTAGTCCTGATCAGCCATTGATGGCCTTCATCATCAAGTCCGGTAAGTCAGGACTTCATTGGCTCAATAAGTCAGGCAGATCTCGTATCATTTTAAATTCATTTATGGTAGTAATTATTTTATTCAAGAGCCTTTCAGAGCTTAAGGGCACTTTCATTATAAATTAGAAAAACAAAATATGAGCATACAGGTATAAATATTTTTGGTAGCTGTATGTTTTAAACAAAATATTTGGTTGTAAAATGTGCCAATGGGTACCAACAATTTTCTGGGAAAATTTGAGGTGAATGTGCCCACTGGTTCTTTTACAATACATAAATATGTCAATATTTTGGGACAAAAAGGCAGTCTCAATATGGAATATTCAATGTTAAGCATGCTGCTACTCTAAATCTGTTGTGATTTTTCAAAAGGATTTGTGTTTTTGTAAATGCTCACATGCCAAAATTATAGTGTGTAAAAAATTATAATCGTCCGTTCTATAATTCAGAAAAAATCATCAAAAGATGATAACCTTGAATTTGTCCCCAAAAATGTCCCCTACAGAACATAGCCATAAAAAAAATCAACTTCTGTATGTTATTAGGACAGGATTTCGGTTTAAAAAACAACTTCAAAATCTGAATAAGTGAATAAAACACCTTCCTTTCAGGTAAATATCATATCTAATGTATTTTGTCAATCCAAAGTGGTGCACATTCATTTGTCCAAAAAAAATGTCCTCTACAGAATTGCCTTTTTTTCTGTTCTGTACTTTCTATGATGGAAAAAGGTTGTTTTAGAGCATGCATTTAGTAGATTATCTATACCTATAGAGGATTTTAGAAAGATAAAAGCTGACATTTCAGTGGAAGTAAAACCAAATACAAGAAAATAGCAAATGTCCTCTACAGAACGTTAATTATTGATTTTGATATCTTCACTATACTCTAACATTGCTCATTCACACACCCTATATTTATCAGGTATTCCACCCAGAATGATTTATTGTCCCTAAATATCGCATTGCATCATGCTTATGACTTTCTCATTTAAGTGAATTTACAGATTTGATGCTTGGCATATGTACAGTTTAGTTGGGGAATCAAAACAGAAGTTAGAATTATCCACAAAGTGTTGAATATTTTTCCATAATAATACTCTCCTGGCCATATTTTTCAAATTTGATTCTTCTTAAGCTACCTGGTATAGCATGGATTCCAAAATATTCCACCTGTGAAGACAAGTACATATTGTTCTGTAGAAGACATATTTTTGGGACAACTTTCGGAAGTCCCAAATAGAGCATTTTCTGAATTATGTCATCATAATTACACATGGACAGTATCTTATCTCCCTTCCAGTTTCCTCTATTTTTGAATATCTACATGTATGCTAATTTTTCTGTCCTGTTTCCTCTATTTTTGTCTGTGCTAATTTTTCTATTATTCCATAAATATTTTCTTCGTTCAGCTCATTATACATGTAGAACCTTTGTCATTATTGTTCAACAGAAGATTTCAATTGTTTACATTACCGTAATAAATTAAACAGTCCCCTCAAGTTAACATTGAAATGTTGCTGATATACTGTTTGTTTGTTTGATTGGAGGTTTAATATCCCCATCAACACTGCATAGGTCATTTTGGAGACATTGCTTCCAAATTTGTGGGAGTTTTACCCGACAATGAGAAGAAATGACATCTCAAGCCCTGTCGCCAAATGAAACCAATAGGGTTAATATGCATGGATTGTAGGACTTGCACCGCTCTGCCTGAGCAGGCTGAGATCCTCTAAGCGACTTACCTGTACTCGTGTAAAATCTAAGGACAAGAGACCATAGTCCCCTATTACCAGCCCCTGCCTCATTATTTCTACTTAGGTCTGTCTGAACAAATTCTTCTGTCAAGTTATATGTGTTCCCTTCTTTCTACACTTCTTAAAAACTGTATTTATTTTGTGATTTTTTTTTTCTACAGAAAATTTAAATAGCTCGAATTCCCCTCTGGGGAGCTATCATATTTGCAAATTGGGCCAAGTGGTAAGAAATGATTTATTTTAGGGCATATGGGATACAGAGTATTTTATCAGATACTGGGATTGTGTAGTAAGAGTTGGCAAGATGAGATACATGTACCTGTTTTCCTCCTAGCCAAACCTGAGTTTTGTTTGGGTGTGACATAACTGCAAATTCAGGCTTACAGCTCTTCAGAGATAAACTATACCCTGCCAGTGTGCCTAGCTGCATAAAACCTGTACATTGAACCCTAAGACCTAATCCTTGTATGCTATCCATTCTTCATTAGCAGTGAAACTTGATCATTTGTAAGAACACTGAAGATCATTTGTCAGGTGTACAACCAATCAGGCGCCCCACCCATCAGGGTTTGAAGAAATAGATGGGCTGCATGATGCTTCCGCCCAGAGCTGAAATCAACCACCTTTGCCTCACTCAACTTTCCCAGTATCAGACAGAGATACAAATTGTATGAAGCAAAATTACTCAACCATAAAATATTGTCATGCCCATTGCAGTTTGGTTGGTTTATCCACTGCAGTTTGTTTGGGTAGGTCATACATGCAATATTCAGGATAATTGCTATCTAGAGATGATTAAACTGACCTATATGAGGTTCATTGTGCTGAAAGATATTGTCTTTTGCTATGTAAGATTTGGTAGGCAGACAAGACTACTTCTATCTTCAGATAGATGACAAGGCAGGCTGTTCGAGCTGTATATATTTTAAACAGATGCGAGGATCGATCTAACCCTTCAGTAAATTGTCTGTCCTTTCAGAGATTGGTCTTTCAACAGATTCATCTGTACAGTAAAATTAGGAAATTCAGAAGTTAGTTATTTCTGTACCTTTGTCAGTTTGTTGACTGACACTCCTAAAAAAATAAAGTTATCATATTAATTTTTGATAATTGTTTGAGATCTGCAGTAAAATGTGCCCTAAGAAATCTGACACTGGCCAATTAACTTGTCCATCAAGAATCCTTTTGAGCTTTGTGGAAAAGGTCAGTAACTACTGTAACTATCGGCAGTTCTCTTGATACCAGCTTTTTAGGCATATATCACCAGGATATTTTATTATAACAACTTCTGCTGAAAAACTGCCTCATTGACACAGTTATAAGACCAATAATCCATATTTGTAACACATTTAAGAAATTTAAAAATGTTTTCAGAAGAAAAATAAATCCAACCACCATAAATAGCATATGGGCGAATAAAATATGTGGCCTTGAAAATGTGGTCAAGTCTTTGTTTTGCAATAAGTTTAGCAAGAGTTCTTCATCTTTTATACCCTATAATTTAGGCATTCAAGAATTAAGAACAATTACCACAAACTCATTAAAACATTCATCACAGATATAGCGTGGCAACATGCTTAACATTAGATATAAATGATATTATATTCAGAGACTGCCTTTTTATCCCAAAATACTGACAGAACCAATGGGCATATTCACCACAAACTTACACAAACAGTTGTAAAAGGGAAGCCTGTGGCACATTTAACAACCAAATATTTTATTTAAAACATACTACAACCGAAAATATAAAGTTTTAGACATGTATGCTCATATTTTGTTTCTGTTATTTAGGAGGAAACTGCCCACAATTTTATTATAATTATGAACGCTGGGCTAACTAACCTCTAATATTTCTGACACTGCTTTGCTGCAAACTTTGTTTTTTTACACTGATGTGGCTCAAAAATTTATGTTCTGTAGGGGACACATTTTTGGGACAGGTTATTTTAGTAAATAGGTATGTCAGCATTAAACTGTCTTACTTTAAGTCTGTTTTTCACAATCACATGTATACTACTAGTGTTCTAACTAATAACAATTCACTTGATAACCTTATTTTTTTTTTACTTTGTTAGTGTGCTCAGAATTTTACACAAACCTATTCATATTTCATCTCTTTGTAACTCTTTGCCGGGAAGAATACTTGTTTTTGTTTCATAAGATTTCCGTGTTAGTTTTTTTAATAGAGATAAACTGAAAGAATATGGCAATTTGCACTTATGCTATTGAATTCTAACAGTTTTACTATGATGTCCCAAAAATATGTCCCCTACAGAACTAATTATTTAGGATAATTGACACTGCTGTAAATAAAAGAACCAAGCCATTATGCATTTGTTAGATTGATACACAGACATTAATATACACAAGTTTTGCTTGTAACTGAAAGCTTATGTAGGAAGATATATTCTATTTCAGCAGTTTTTATAGTATTTACCAGTAACTGGTTTAAGCTGGAAAACTAGCCACTTTGATATATATACTAGTTTTAATAAGTTTGTTTTTACTGTTTAGATTCACATTTGAGGATAAACTTCTGTTTTTACCTAAATCCTGTGTGTTTCCTGTTTTATATAGTGTCCCTTTTCTAATGTCCTCTCCAGAACACTGTTCTGTAGAGGACATATATTTGGGACATCTTCCAGCATCAAAATCACATTAGGTATCTAAATAAAACTTTGTGAGCATGTTTAAACCAACATAACTTGCATGTTTACTACACACAGCAGATCTGCTGTGCCCATGATTGAAAATACAATTAATGAAAGAAGGGTAAATCAAATTTTTAAGAGAGGTCCCAAAAGGACATTTGTACGTGATCCAAAATCTTTTTGAATGAAAGGTTTTGGGTACTTCAAGTCACTTATTCCACCCCATTCCACCAATATGAAACAGTTCCTTACACAACATATCATCACATGCTTTTTGGCAGCCTGAAAAATGAAACATTGCACTTTTTTTAAAAAAAAGATACTTTTGACTTAAAACCATGATTTTTTTAATAAGCCTAATGGGAACCAGTTCTGATTTTTTCCTATACAATTCAAGGTATGTACAGTTGAATAGAGTAAGGGAAAACACTCTGGGAGGGTACTTTTTTCAAGCACCCTGTGAGACTGCTTTTTCTAATTTATAATGAAAGTGCCCTTAAAAAGAGTATTTAGTGGTCCATCATAATTACCCACAGTGATCATCTTGATCAATCCAAGATCAATCACTGTCATTGACATTTTGTTGGCAAAGAAATCATATAAAGGCTTGATCATACACTTGAATGAATTTACAGTGATATTATAAATCATATTTCAACATATTGTATTTTTGCATTTACAATCGTGTGGATCGGATATTCAACCATATGTGGTGTAAAATTTTCAAGTACAGAAAGTTCATGAAGAATACAAGGGGCATGATTGGTTACTCGTAACCTGTGCTGTACACTTGTTGTATGTAAGTAACTTAAGACAAGTCTTCTCTGACATGAGGACGACTCAAAACAAAAACAGTTACAGCGTTTGCGTTATTTATGTGTGGAAAGTTTGTTGATCGTTTGATTTATGAATGGAAGTTTTTGATTGAAGTTTCATTTAGTTTAAATAAACGTGAAAAGAATCCAAAATTATAACACTTTGTCTTATGTTTTCATTTATATGTACATGGACAGACATCCAGTTTTCCATTTTTGTGGCACCAAGATACTCAGTGGTGAGATTTTTTATGAAAGTGCATACTTGTACTTAAGTATACACACATTAACCCATTTTGTACCGGAAACCCCTAAGCGGGTAGTTGGCAAACAGTGCGGGTCCAGATCAGACGCCACAGAACTCGTCGTCTGATCAGGGCCTACATCTGCAAAAAGTTCAGCCAATTTCCATATAGAATTTGAAGAAAACACAAGCTGACACCCCTAAATTTCGAAACAGACTCCCGTCACACGCAAGGAGGAAGATTATATTTGGTACAAAAAGGGTTAAGAAGCCATGCTTTTGGGAAACAGATCACTCGTCCATGCTTATATATCATCCTGTGTGTCAATGACAGGTGTTAATTACTGTCAAGAGCTCAGTCATTACAGACCCAAACAGACCTGCTAGTAAAGCTTGTTAGTCTGTATCTGTATATTCTGCAGCTCCATAACAGCCAGTTGCATATGTACATGTATTTGTAGTTAGCTTTACACAGCAATGTCTAAACATGATAAAGGAATGTTAGACAGACCCTAACATATGACTAATTAACTTATAGTTTGAGAGCAATTTGACACACAGGAGCATTTTTGACCTTCAAGACATCTACATGAGTTTACGAATACGGAGCAAGACAACCAAATTGTTTCCATTTCAGAGGCATAATTCAGTACACATGACAGACTCAGACCAAGCTGCTTTTTGAGCAATCAGATCTGAACTGTGATGTATACTACCATAGGCAGAAATCTGTACTATTTGTTGTCTGCCACACTTCAACAAAAGGTTTTACATTATATTACCGAATACTTCTGTTAAAAGTTTGTTGTGTTTTCAGCTAGGTATAACACAATTAGGCTGAGACAACCTCACTGAACAGCCTCTGGGTTGGATCAGACTTACTAGACCCGGTTGCACTAGCCTCGTTAATTGGCGTAAAAGGCCTTGCATCAGGGTTTAGCAAACTCTGGTCACTGGGAACCCCAGCCTCAGAAGTGTCCATAGCAGCTTGGGAGAAGGTATACCTTTTCAGTTCAGTGTTTGTATTTGTCACAGGGAGTTTAAATTTATTGCACATTTGTTCCAGATCATCATTTGATGTAATTGTCCATCTGGTTGTTTCATTAATTCGGACAATGATCTTGCCATCTCTGGTAAAGGTGTCTCGAATCAGCTTATCCTTTTTCATTGATCTGGTTCTGTAGAATAGCTCCTTTCTCACTTTAGTTAAGTCTTCACTAACATAAACTTTAAGGTGGTTAGGGTTATTGTTGTTGTCAGCCCTTAATTTCTCCATGGGTTGTTTTGTGAGGATGTTTGCTTTTGTCCTATAACTTGTGAATTTAACAATTATGTCAGCAGGTTTGTTGATATTCCTATTGTTAGGTCTTCTGAAAAGCTGGTGAGCTCTGTCGATTTCAGATGTGAGAATTGGGGAACCAACATACTTATTGAGGAAATTACACACTTGGATATCCAATTGCTCATTCCCTTGCAAGTTAAGATTTGAGATAATAACACTATTCCTTCGTGTGTATTGCTCAAGGTCATCATACTTTTTGTTAGAGTTGTTCAGATCCCGTGACAGCCTATCAACAGCATCTGTTAGTTTGTTGACGGATTCTGCTAAGTTTTTAGTAACAGACTCAGGCACAACTTTTGAGGATGAGGATGGCGTTAATAGAGGGTTAGTTTTATCCTTTGGTACAATACCAAGTGAACTCTCGACCTGCCTGATCAGTTTCATTTGAATGTCAGGTACTTGAAACAGATGCTTTAAAAAGTTGTCAAGTAGTGATTCATCCTTGGTCAGACATCCTAAAAGCGAGTCGAGAAGGATTTCCGGATCAAGTTCTGTAAATGATTCCTCTTCTGTCGCATCATCACTCTGTGTTCGTGGGCGTTTAGGAGTGGGTACCTGAGACCCTGATGCACTGGCTCCTACCCCACCACCTCCGCCTTTACCCTTCTTATGACCACGGCCTTTTGTCATATTGAACAAAGTAAAAATATTGTAAGCAGAATAAGTAGGTTTGCGTGTTCTATACTTGTTTCACCAGGCTTACGACTGTGAAATCCTCAGAATGGTACTCACTAGATTACAGGAAATCCGACAAGAAATTTTCCGAGTCCAATCCTTTGTTCTTTGTCTTTGTCTAACTAAGAGGACATTTTCCACATGTCAAGGAACAAACTAATGTTCTTTTTACATTCAATGCAGAATTAATTCATTATTATCACCATATCATTCAGTATTCCCCATTATCAGTCTCGATTAACTCTTTATTATAAGCATAAAGAAAATTTTGGACCTCTGCAGATTTTTTATTCACCCGCCATTACAACACCGGAAGCGGAAAAAATCAAGTCCGTGAAATGAACATCCCCTAAACCCCACTTTATATAGAGAAAACTGTGGTTCCGCACAACATATTATCTTGTGCGAACAAGATAATATCTTGTCCGCACAAGATAATATCTTGTCCGCACAACATATTATCTTGTTTGCACAACATATATCTTGGGAAGTTGTGCGAACAAGATATTATCTTGTGCGGACAAGATATTATCTTGTTCGGACAACATATTATCTTGTGCGCACAAGATATTATCTTGTGCGGACAAGATAATATCTTGTGCGCACAATGTATTATCTTGTCCGAACAAGATAATATCTTGTCTGCACAAGATCTATGTTGTGCAGACAAGATATTATCTTGTGCGGACAAGATAATATCTTGTGCGCACAACTTAATATCTTGTGCGGACAAGATAATATCTTGTCTGCACAAGATAATATGTTGTCCGCACAAGATAATATCTTGTCCGCACAAGATAATATGTTGTCCGAACAAGATATACTTATAAAATAAAAAAAAATCATGTCCCTTCCCGGGTTCCGTACCCGACCCTGTTTTTTTTTTTTTTTTTTTTTTCGGGAGAAAAAAAGATAAAAAATAAAAATGAATTCTCCCATCTACCGACCAAGTTTGTTTAAGCGTGTTTGTAGAAACACAGCTATTTTTACGCCTTAAAAGTAAATGCTTTCCTTTAAGAGTATGTCTACTTTTCAGAGGAATGCAGTTTATAGTAAAGCGAACCGGAAGTGTCTATCTTTTTCCCCCTTGTTCAAATGGCAGAAAATTGCCAGCTTTGTCCATTCCCCTTCAATAATTGTGACAAACCAAACTACGTTATTCATAGCCTGCCGGCCAGAGTTAGATGAACTTAGCCACGCTCAAGAGACAAAATACGGTAAAACTTCAAAAACTCGATCATTTTTTGGCCCAGGGACCCCGCCCATAGGGGCTTGGAGAAACAGGTTGCGCTATGGTGCTTCCAAGTAGAGCTGAAGCCGATCGCAGATGAGACCTGGACAACAGTTGAGAGGGTCTAAGCCTGCCCAGGCAAAGTGGTGCGAGTTGGACCGTCCATGCATATAAACCCTATTGGTGTCACTGGGCGGCAGGGCTTAAGATGTCATTTCATCTCAATGTCGGGTAAAAGTCCCACAAAACTGGAAGCAACGTTTCGAATATGACCTCTGTCATTTCATCTCAATATAGGTCAGATGTCCCACAAAAAATGGAAGCAACGTTTCCGAAAAGAAACCTATGTAGTGTTGAGGGGGGCGATAAACCTCAACTCATCAAACAAAGAAACAAACATAAACCGTTGGGCCCAAGGAAATTATTTCGAGAATGTGGTAGTTCAAGCCGATGATGTTTAATCATAGAGCCAGTTCAGAAAACAAACGATTTAGAACGCATCACGAAAACATGCCTATATAATTTTGACCCCTTTGAACCCCAATTTTATATAGTAAAACTCGGGTTTATAGGGGTAAACCTTATTTTTTCTTATTTCTGCTCTAAAATATAGATTGTGGATACTCGTTAGAACCGCCTCACCGAGGCGGTTCTAACGAGTACCCACAATCTTTATTTTGCTCTAAAATATAGATTGTGGATACTCGTTAGAACCGCCTCATCAAGGCGGTTCTAACGAGTACCCACAATCTATATTTTGAGCAGAAATAAAAAACAAATAACAATTTCAAAGTTTATCCTAAAATTTTCATTTTTTTTCGGCGATACAGATTACAATGTATTTGTTTCGTAATGGAACAATGAGAAGGTTATGCGTACCCATTAGATAACGACGCCCCCGTCCATCTGGGCTTTGAGAATATATTTGGGCTGCACTTTGCTTCCACGCAGAGCTGAAACTGACCGCACATGAGTAGTAGCCTTCCCAGACAAGTCGGACCGTCAATGCATATAACCCCTATTCGTTTCATTGGAGATGTCATTTAATCTCAATGTCGGGTATTGGAAGCAACGTCTCCAAAATTACTTAAATAGTTTTGGCGGGGACATTAAACCTCAATTCAAACAGAACTCATCAGACTGGCCTCATTGAAACAGTGCTAACGAATAACCACAATCCGTCACGCTAACACTCCCGTGCCTTAACCCCATTTTTTTTTTTTTTTTATAACACACAATTAAAATACATGTGTGGTGCATCCTTATGATTTCATTTTTTCCTAATATAAAGCGGGACTTTTAGTGGATTTACGGGTATTGTTTGTTTGTTTGTTTGTTTTATTTGAAGTTTAACGTCCCCGTCAACAATGTATAGGTCATTTTGGAGACGTTGCTTCTAATTTGTGGGACTTTTACCCGACATTAAGATAACATGACATCTGGCACAGACGGCCCGACTCGCATCACTTTTCCTTGGTATGCTTAGAACCTACATGTATAAGCGGTTAACCAGTATTCATATGCGGTCGGTTCAGCTCTTAGTTGAAGCATCATGTAGCCCAATCTATTTCCTCAAGCCCCGATGGGGGGGGGGGATTTAAGCGTATATTTTGGATATTAAATATAAGGGGTGACACCAAAAAAAAAAAGCAATTGGTCAACTGTGCGGAATCGTGCATACCATTATAGTTCTATACGGTCTGTGAAATTCCGTTGGATACCAAACCATTTTGTGGTAATGCGCGAATATTTTCCAAATTCCAATACAAATCAATCTTTAATACGGGCTTTTATTTGACACTTGTCAAGAAAAGGTGGACATTTGCTCAGTCAATTTAACTGTGTTTCAATAGTCATTCACTGTTCAAAAGCATTCTCACCCGCCACATCAATGGCCAATAATAGATACATTAAATTCAAATAAATTTAAATCCACACCAGATTTACGTTTTAATGGTTTGAGGGTAAATTGAATGATCGATGATTATGCTTTAATGATAGGTTTTGTATCCTTCACCGAGCCGCGCCAACCGAAAAGGGATTTGCGAGCATGTACGCGTAGCGCAATCTAGATTAGGCTTAGTGAGAATACTACATCCCTTGGCAAGAACCGTTGTATTAATGGCCATCCACATAGCGCAAAGCGACGGCTCATTCTCTAAAACATCTTTTCACTTGCGGCGACCCATTTGGCTCGCCAGCGACTGCAGTTTATTTGAACTAATCCTTGTTTCACCAGTTTCGGTCAAGCGAGTGCATCCTAAAGTTGTATTTCCTTAAAGAACTAAAACTGGCATGTGCACCATTGATGGCAGAAAACCAGCGTCGCCATTATCGCTACTCCCTATAAAAGAATTGTTTGTCTTGTTTGAGGTTTAACGTACCCGTCAACACTGTAAAGGTCATTTTGGAGACGTTGCTTCCAATTTTGTGGGACTTTTACCCGACATTGAGATGATTTGACTTCTCAAGCCCTGCCGCCCAATGAAACCTATGGGGTTTTTAATCATGGACGGGCCGACTCGCACCGCTTTGCCTTGGCAGGCTTAGATCCTCTAGGCGGTTTGCCAGTACTCGTGTGCGGGTCGGTCCCAGCTCTGCGTGGAAGCATCATGCAGCCCATCTATTTCTTTAAGCCCCGATGGGCGTGGTCGGCGCGAGAGTGAGACAGTGACTATTTCACCACTGCTACCCATTTACACATGGGTGGAGTGAGGCAGTGGCATTACATGTCTTTCCCAAGGACACACCTCGATACCGGGTGCAACATCCCTTGAAAAGAACTGTTGTATTAATGACCATCCACCATGCGCATAGCGACGACTCTGATCAGACTGCGCATCTGCGCAGTCTGATCATTCATCGCTGTGCGCACACTCTCGAAGACCCTTTTCCCCTTGCGGCGACCCACTTGACTCACCACCGACTGCAGTTTATTTGAAGTCATGCTTGTTTCACCAGTTTCGGTCAAGCGAGTACATCCTAAAGGTAGATTTCCTTATAGAATTAGAACAGGGCATGTGCACAATTGACGACAGAAAACCAGCGTGACCATTTTGAAGTAATGCATAGCATAACTATTAATTATCCTAGTAAGGCAAATCGCCTTTTCTCTGGATCAGCTCTGTTTTGAGTTTTACTTTCGGCAGGTTCATCATAACATGAGTAGTTTACGAGTCTCATTATTGGTCAGTTTTCCGTTAAAATATTAAAGCTTTGTATTTTGATATAAGTGAACTAGTCATGTGCTCACTTCCTATTATTATTTAAATTAATAGCATTTTACCAGCGAGAGAATTTTTATAGCCGAATATATCGACGGTTTGAGTCGAATTTTTTACAAACGAGTCAGGATTTTACAGCCTAGCGACTATTCCAGTCCTCGTTCGCTTTCGATTGTCAAGTGGATATGAGGGTTGTTTAATAAACTGTGACACTCCGTTTTCGTGGATACGAGGGATGTTCTAAAAGTTCTCAGCCATTTTTGGGGAGTGTTGAGACTATTTGGCAGTGCGTAGCTATGCCACCAAAACAAACTGACAAAGCAAAGGTAACGCCAAAGGAGGAGAAGGACTATCCCTTACCGCCCCCACTCCAACAGCTTGAGAAACAATCTGCTGGGTCAAAAACAAGTACTCCGGCGGGGCCTAGGACTAGAGCACAGGAGGTTAAACACAAGACAGCTTTTGACGAGTCCATGGTTGACCAGGAAATCTCGGAGACAGAGAAGTCTATTCGGGAGACAGAAGCACAGATAGAGAAGTTGGAACGACAGACAAGATTGAAGGAGAAACAGAACCAACTGGCGAAGATGAAGGCTAAGCTAGAGCGAAAAGAACAGAAACTGAGAGCAGCCACAGAAAAAGGTGAGACTGAGACTCTTTCACACAAAACTGATTCCGATATTACTGCTGCAGATCTCCGCAAAGATAAGAGTTTGAAAAACAAAGCAATTAAGAAAATGGTTAATTTAGGGTTATATTCTGATGAGAATGATTCAAGTGATTCGTCATCCAGTTCGTCATCAGGGTCATCTGAAATGTGTGATCAATCGGATTCAGAGAAAAAATCTAGAAAACAATCAAGGTCCAAGAGTAATCTAGGAAAAACAAAGCATTGTCATTCTGATTTTTATTCTGAATCTGATTCATCTTTAACTTCGAGTAGCTCGAGTTCAAACTCTCGCCACAAGAAAAAATCTAAAAAGAAATCAAAAAAATCTGGGATGTCAAAAAAGGCTTCTGACAAGGTTAAGCACCCTCAGATTTGGCCGCACTCTGTTTTACAATATGAGTTTGTATCTGAGCACATGCCATTTAAAAAATTATCTAAAAATATGTTTTTCTGTGGTGAACTCGAAATTCTTACTTCTAGGATTTCAAAATCTGAGTTTAAAGGCAGAATTCTGTTTTTGAAGAAAATTGCTTATTACGCAAACATGTATGATTGGGATAAATTGTTGCATTTTTATGCGGCTTGGTTAAGACGCATTGAGATGGGACAATAAATGGTCTGATGACCCGTCAATTATTGAAAATGCAATGTTATCTTCAAAATCAGTCAAGATGAAATCGGACAAGAACTTTTTGTCAAAGTCTGATCAAACATGGTGGTGTCCTGACTTCAATAATAACAAATGTGCTTATGAAACATTTACGCATCAGAAAACTATCCTAGGACACCCCCGTGTGGTAAGGCATATTTGTGGAACATGCTGGAGGAAGGACAAGAAACAGCTCAAACATCCTGAATCTTCCACAGCATGTCCGCATAAAGTCTGACTTTCAATCGAAGACACCGCTTCTGTTGCTGAGGCTTTCTGTAAGGATACAAAATCTATTTCGGAACAAAATTTTCAAGCAACCACTGTACATGTTAAATCAGAAATCGAGTCTAACGATGAAAATTGTCAAAATTTTGCGATTTCTTTGTCTTATTACAACGTACAGGATTACATTTTAATGCATGACTTGATTGCGTTATCTGGTAAATATAACTATGAAGGTTGCAAATTTCCATTAAACACACATCTGAATATTGATTATTTTAAGTTTATGTTAAGTGGGTATCACGATGAAAAATTATGTGATTTTCTCCAGTATGGATTTCCAATCGGTTATATGGGAAGCGCTCAGCAACAGCTACAACACTCTTGTCAATTTGTCAGAAATCACAGCGGTGCAAAAGAATATCCTGGTCATGTTCAGAAGTTTTTAACCAATGAATTGAGCCATGAGGCAATTTTAGGCCCGTTCAAAGAAAATCCCTTTAGTTGCAATATTTGTTTATCTCCCTTGAACACTGTTCCGAAAAGGGACAGTACAAATCGTCGAATTGTGCTCGATCTTAGTTATCCTAAAGGTGAATCAATCAATGATTTTGTTTCAAAGGATTTTTTTTTTAGGTCAGAAAATTAGCTTGACCTATCCTGGAACTGACAGCCTGGTGTCCTTGGTAAAACTTAAAGGGAAAGGTTGTCTTCTTTTTAAAAGAGACCTGTCCAGAGCTTATCGGCAGATAGTCCTTGATCCCGGAGAAGCTTCCCTTTTAGGATATGCATTCAATGGGAACATGTATTTTGATAAAGTTCTGAGTTTCGGACTACGCAGTGCAGCATATATTATGCAGAGGGTTTCTAATAGTATAAAATACATATGCAGCGTCCTTCAAATCTTGATTGAGAATTACATTGACGATTTGGTTGGTTGTGAGTCGATAGATAAGGCCTGGCAATCTTATACAGAGCTTGGAAAAGTTTTACAGTTCGCAGGCTTATCCGAATCTTTGGAAAAAGCCTGTCCCCCTTCCACGCAAATAGTCTTCATTGGAGTTTTATTTGACTCCGAGGCACTTACGCTCAGCATAACTCAGGAAAGGCTTGTTGAGATTCGATCTCTAGTCCAAGAATGGTTAGAGATGAAAGAGGCATCTCTCAAACAGTTGCAGTCCTTAATAGGAAAGTTAAATTTCGTAGCACATTGTGTCAAACCAGCACGAATTTTTATTTCTCGGCTGCTTAATTGGCTTCGACAGATTCAAAAATCTGATACACCTCAGGCTATTCCAGAAGAAGCAAGACTTGACCTTCGGTGGTTTTTTTATTTTTTACCCCGATACAATGGCATCTCAATGATGGATATGGAAGACTGGTCTTCACCTGATCAAATCTGTGCCACAGATGCTTGTCTTCAGTCATGCGGGGGGTTTTCAGACGGGAAATATTTCCATTGTGATTTCCCTGAATTTATTAGAAATCAAAATCTTCACATCAATAATCTGGAACTTCTTACAATAGTTGCTGCTGTTAAGCTTTGGGGACACCTGTGGAAGGGGAGAAAACTGCTTCTCAAATGTGATAATCAGGTTTCCTCCTTACTGTTGAACACAGGGTCGAGTCGCGACCCTTTTTCACAATCCTGTCTTCGAGAAATATGCTTTCATGCAGCAATACATGAGTTTCAAATTAAAGGTTCTTTCATTTCTGGGAGCCAGAACAGAATTCCAGACCATCTAAGCAGATGGAATTTGAATAAAACTGCCAAAATAGCATTCTTTAAAGCAGTTGGAAGTCAGATAGTCGAAGAAATACACGTTAAACCGCATATTTTTCAGTTTTCTCACGACTGGTGAACGTATGTATGCTACATAAAGCGCTAGTTTGACATACGTTTGCAAGAGTTGCTTCGCTTTGATCGAAGTAGAATGTACCGACACATGTATTTAATTTGCCTTTTATATTTGTACTATTTTTAAATTTTGCATGATATGTTCATTTTTCAGACCGACAACGTCAGACTTTAAATAGAGAGGTAAAACAGTCTTTGAAACATGCTTACGCAGCTGGAACTTTTAAAAATTTACGCATACAGTGGGAATTGTACTTTATGTTTTGTGCATATTTTAATCTTCAAGAATTACCAGCGAAAGTAGAAACTTTATGCCTTTATATTCAATTTTTGAGTAGATCATTCAAATCAGTTCAATCGATCCGAAATTATATGTCAGGTATCAAGTCCCTTCATTTGGTATTAGACTTGGATTTTCCGAAAGATAATATGTTACAACTAAATTTATTGTTAAGGGGTATTGCACGTGTGAAGCAACATGTTCCCAGACAAGCTGAGCCAATAACCCCATTAATTCTACTTGATATGTATAAACATCTAGATTTCAGTCAACAACAGGATGTAGTTTTCTGGTCAGTTTCACTTTTGATGTTTTTTCTCATGGCTAGAAAATCTAACATGATGCCGAATTCAGTCAGAAATTTTGATCCCGCTAAACAATTATTACGAGAAGACGTTATCTTTGAAAATCAAATGTTATTAATCAATTTTAAGTGGTCGAAAACTCGCCAGTTTGGTCACTCGCGACAAATTCCAATTACACCTATGACTGGCTCTTGTTTGTGCCCGGTTACAGCTTATACAAATATGGTTTCTCTCCTGCCGGCTAAGGATTCCGATCCCGCGTTTTGTCTCATTTCAAATAAACGCAAGCTTATTCCATATACATATGCACAATTCCATAAGCAATTGAAGTTTTTTATAAGAAAAACCGGTAGGAATGAAAAACTTTACTCCTCTCACGGGTTGAGACGTGCTGGGTGCACACTAGCTTTTAAATCTTCTATAAGTCTACCATTGATACAACATCATGGGGACTGGCTTTCTGACGCTGTTAAGCTATATCTCACATTTGATTTTGATCAGAAACTCACTGTTTGCCAAAGCATGTGCTCATGTATTCAAGCAAGTCTGTCTGATAAGTGAAATTAATGTATGTTTCTCTTTTTGTAGCCTGTCGACCATTAACGGTTACGTTAATATCGGACTCCATGGCTAAACACGTCACTAATATTGAACACACGACGGTTAAGGCGTTTCCTGGTGCAGATATATCTCGGCTGATGTACAAAATTTCAAAGAATAAGGCTAGTATTTATTCTAAACATACGATTTTATTAATTGGTACAAATGACGTCGCATCATCGAAATCGGTTGATGAAATTATGAGTCTATTCCAAAGACTGATAACCTTGATCAGAACAAAGTCATCAACTAATATTATCATATCGGGCATCATTCCAAGGCCTTGTGACCTGTATAAAGATCCTAAAGAAACACGTATGAAAAACGTCAACAAACAGCTAGAAATTCTTTGCAAGCAACGAAATGTGTCTTTTCTACATACATATAGAATATTTCTAAGTAACAACAAACCGATTCGATCTCTGTTTGAATTTCATGATCATGGGCTACATTTAAATAGTGAAGGCATTCGAAGACTACGCCGATTCTTGCACATCGCCGTGACACACTTGCAATGACGCCTGATCCGCCATGTGTGTGCTGCTTGTTTTTCTGCTTTCCATTTCAGGCTGGCTCCTGTTGATTCCGTGCAGACGACACTGCGGGCATCGGGCGTTCTCGTCAGCATGTTTTCTGAATGCTGGGGTTCGTGGGGAATCGCGGAGACCTTTTGCGGGTATCTCCGGTTTCCTCCTCGGTCAGCCTGGTTTGGAACACCGTGTTTCACCCTTTGGGATATATGACACCATAGTGACGGTGTATTAGGAGTCGATCCTGTTTTATGTGTGTTGAGTTCTTTTTATTTTAAGGTATTTTATGTATATATATGAGATCTGCTTGCGAACATGACTGTTTACAATTATGGTTTCTGTGAATAATCAATACTATTTTTAATGTGATAGGATTCATTCGCTAGTTGGATTATGCCGTGTGCATTCTGTGACATAACATTTTCTGTGGCAATTCGTGATAATACAAGTGTATAACGATCTATATTAGCTTTGGTACTTGTTAAAATGCACGACGTTGTCGGCGATAAACATTAATAACGTTTCAGTCTTATGACGTCACAATAACGTTTCAGTTTTGTGGCGTCACAATGACTGTGTCTTAGCGATGGCTGCAGCTGACAGCGTCGTTCGTTCAAGGTGCCGAAGGTTTCATTGAGTGTTGTAACTGTATATGAGCCGGCGCATGACGGGGCCTACAATGAGACCGATGCGACTAGCGGAGACTCCAGTCGACCTGTGTACCAATCCACTATGATAGGGCCTTTTACTTGTGTCTCTTTGCATAAATCGTGGCCTGTGGTAGGTACATCGATCAGAGAAGACTTTGATCAAACTGCGCAAATGCGCGGGCTGATCTGAGTCTTCGCTGCTCGTTCAGGTCTTCTTCTTGGTTTTGTCATGTGCTGGATCACATCTCTTAAAATCATCTTATAACACGGAGATGTGATGGAAGTTACTTTAGAAATAATCATTGTTATACGATCAACTGTGATTTGATCATTCAAAATAGAAAGACTGACATTATGAGCGTCACAGTTTCTAAGTTATTACGCTCTTTGTGAATGGACTTGATTATTGCATATCTGATGAACATAATAGTTTCCTGTCTTTTTTGCTTGATTCCTTTCTATTCTCCTCTCTGTTCTTTTTATGGGCGGTTCCTGCGGATTGGAGGGCTTTATGATATTGTAATTTATTCAGATTTAATCAAATATGAAATTTGAATAAAATTATTGTCTTGTAACTATGTACATAAAAACTTGACCGCCAATTATATATTTGCAATTTTATTACTTTTTCTATTTCTTTTTCTATTCCTGGTTTCCGCACGTAGATAATTTTGAAGTAATGCATAGCATAACTATTAATTATCCTAGTAAGGCAAATCGCCTTTTCTCTGGATCAGCTCTGTTTTGAGTTTTACTTTCGGCAGGTTCATCATAACATGAGTAGTTTACGAGTCTCATTATTGGTCAGTTTTCCGTTAAAATATTAAAGCTTTGTATTTTGATATAAGTGAACTAGTCATGTGCTCACTTCCTATTATTATTTAAATTAATAGCATTTTACCAGCGAGAGAATTTGCTCACTGGTCAGTCTTGGTTTGTACATCGGCAAGCATAGCCGAATATATCGACAGTTTGAGTCGAATTTACCCACCCTCCCTCCCGAAAGATAATGTTCGCCCTTTTTCAAAAGTATCATCTCTCATTCTCTCTCTCTGTTATTTTAATAAAAATCAACATTTGTATGGTTATTGTGATCAACTTTGAATCAATGTGAACTTATTTCTATAACTAGTTCTGCATTTTTACGTTTAGTTATATATCAATTGTCATAATATATCAATTGTCTTATTTATATAGTTGAGGGCTTTATGATATTGTAATTTATTCAGATTTAATCAAATATGAAATTTGAATAAAATTATTGTCTTGTAACTATGTACATAAAAACTTGACCGCCAATTATATATTTGCAATTTTATTACTTTTTCTATTTCTTTTTCTATTCCTGGTTTCCGCACGTAGATAATTATCGCTTCTCCCTATGAAAGATGTTTTGGTACGAAACCATATACTGTACGGTAACATATGATCGGACATCTGATCAAAGTGGCACGTAAAAGGTGTTTAGATACAAACCTGTCCATATAGTATCAGGTAAGGATGTGCATTCTGATCATGGGGGCACATTGTAACTCCCTCTTTCGCTGTCTCTGCTCCCATTTTAGTACGGCAATGTCCCAAATCAGGCGTAAATTAATGCGCCTCGTGCACCTGTCAACGGGCATTCTTCAGTACACAAGGAGATGAAGTGATAAACCTAGTACTCACCAATATGACATGGTGCACCCTAACGTCTCCAAAATGACCCATACAGTGTTGACAGGGACGTTAAACCTCAAATCAAACAAACAAAGCATCCTTTCTCCAAAACTGGTGAAAATGACTGATAGTTTTCTTCTTTCAGCCGCAAAGATTACGGGTGCTCAGTATCCACAGTTTACAGTTTGAACAACAATAAGCTCCTTTTCTCATTATAAAGAGGGCTCTGCAGGCTGAGTATATTTATAAGAATGATTCGTCTCAATGTCCAATGGTCTGGAACTAGATTGCCTTCACAATAAGTGATTTGCTTGTGTGGTTTCACGCCCCGAACCAATACTGTTTAGGTCATATCGAGCTGGCCGTCTTACCTAACCACACTTTTGTTTCATGACAGGCTTATACATTATAGTGCATATCTATCGCCAGAGACTGACAACTGTCCTTCTCGAATCAGAAAAAGGAGCCGGGTTGATTCAGAATGAAGCAAATTAGCATATAGGCTACATGCAACATAGGCCTAATGTGTAGCTTCATATGTTCGCGAAAGCCCCCGCCCATAGGGGCTTGAAGAAATATATGGGCTGCATGATGCTTCCACGCAGAGCTGAATCCGGCCCGCACACTAGTACTGGTAAACCGCTTAGAGGATCTAAGCCTGTCCAGGAACCGCGGTGCGAGGCGGACCTCCATGCTAATAAACCCTATAGGTTTCATTGGGCGACAGGGCTTGAGATGTCATTTCATCTCATTGTCGGTTAAAAGTCCCACAAAATTGGAAGCAATGTCTCCAAAATGACCTTTACAGTGTTGACGTGGACGTTAAACCTCAAATCAAACAAACAAAATCACATATGCGCGATACCTTATTGACGTCCTCTAAAGCATTTGCGGTGTAGTGGGTAAGCTACTTGCCTTATTAACCGGGGATCGTGGGTTCGATTCCGGGGTTTTCCGGACTTTCGGGTGAGTTTTTAAACCGAGTTCCCGTCTCCGTATGACCTTAACTGTTGATGGGACGTACATCTAAAACACACACACACGCCTTCATTTACATACTATGCACCTATGCACCTACGCGTAAGGTTAATGACTGATAGGCTGTGTTCCACCAGATCTGACTTTGATGTAAAGACTATTTTACGTAAACAAGCCGTTTACCCCGAAATACGATGCAATGTTATACGGCGTCTGTACTTTGTCATTGGCTAGGCATATACTGGCTACATTTAAGACAAAATACAGCAACCATTAGCGGTCGTACTCTCAAATTGTAGAAGTGTATGACTGCGCGAGTATATGCATTGGGTCAAGTAAGCCGGCTCACAACAAATCCGACAAGAAAGCCAGTGTCCAAACGAATACTCCGATCAGACTGCGCGAAAGCTCAGTCTGACCAGAGTATTCGCCGCTTGCATAAAGTGCTCGTACTCTCAAGTTGTAGTAGTGTATGACTGCGCGCGCATATGCATGTGGTTAAGTAAATCGGCTCACAACAAATCCGACAAGAAAGCCAGTGCCGAAGCGAATACTCCGACCAGACTGCGCGGAAGCTCATTCTGACCAGAGTACTCTCCGCTTGCATAAAACCTCTGAATCCCGCGTGCTACTCAATGAGCAACAAGCATTCTAGCTTCATGCCGCTAAGGCTGCGTGGAGTTTCGCAGGTCGTTTAACATTCCTTCTTTATTTGGTCATGCCCTAGTTCACCTTTACGATAATGCGCCTATCATAATGCATTGTAAACTTTACCGCCGAAAAAAAAAAACACGAAAATTTTAATATGAAACATATTTGTGATCTGTTTCTTATTTCTGCTCAAAATATTATTGTAGGTACTCGATAGAACCGCCTCCTCAAGGCGGTTTTAAAGAGGACCCACCACATCACGACAACACGCCAATATAATTTTGACCCCTTTAACCCCAATTTTATATAGTAAAGCTGGGGTTTACAAGGGTAAACCTTATTTTTCATATTTCTGCTCTAAAATATAGATTGTTGGTACTCGTTAGAACCGCCTCGATGAGGCGGTTCTAACGTGCACCCACAATCTATATTTTGAGCAAAAATAAGAAAAATATAAAAAAAAAATCATCAGAAAATCTGCATTTTTTTCGGCGGTAAAATTTACAATGTATCTGTATAGGCGTGTTTACGTAATGATTTACATTTTAGAGCACAAATAAGAAAATAAGGTTTTCCCCTGTAAACTGGGATTTTACTATTTAAAAGTGGCGTTCAAGTGGGTCAAAATTATAAAGACATGTTTTGGTGATTAACGGACCAATACTGCATTCAGTTTCCTTACACAATGTCTTTGACAAATGCAGTTTGTTTTGCTTCGCTACGCGACATGAAAGGTCAGATACTTGTCAGATTTAAAGGAGTCGGAGCGCGAGGTCTTAACAGGACACGTGTCATTGATAATGAACATTTTAAGGGAGTCCATCGAAGCTTGAATATGTTTTTGAAGGACCATCTGTCAGACTAAATCGCAATATGCACATTTCAAACATAACGATACCAAAGCCATGATAAGCCCCCGCCCATAGGGGCTTGAAGAAATATATGGGCTGCATGATACTTCCACGCAGAGCTGAATCCGACCCGCACACTAGTACTGGTAAACCGCTTAGAGGATCTAAGCCTGTCCAGGAACCGCGGTGCGAGGCGGACCGTCCATGCTAATAAACCCTATTGGTTTCATTGGGCGACAAGGCTAGCGATGTCTTTTCATCTCAGTGTCGGGTAAAAGTCCCACAAAATTGGAAGCAAAGTCTCCAAAATGACCTTAACAGTGTTGAGGGGGACGTTAAACCTCAAATCAAACAAACAAACAAAAACCAAAGCCATGACCATTACGATAACTCACCCGTGCGACATAGTGCATTTTTCACATCTTCAAAATGGCTACTTTTCTGATAAAAATCCTTGATATTTTTGTTATAAATGTTCAAAACATAGGTTGAGGGTGCTCGTTAGAACCGCCTCGGTGAGGCGGTTCTAACGAGTACCCACAACCTATGTATTGGAGCAGAAATAAGAAAAATAATGTATACCCCCGTGAACCCCAGTTTTCTCTATATAAAACGGGGTTTATGACATACAAACCACTGCGTATTTTACGAAAATACGAGTATTCAAATACAACGCATTTTTTCCGCCGGAAAATAACCCTTTATCAGATGAAAAATTGTGATATTTTTAATACTTCTGCTCAAAATATAGATTGCAGGCACTCGTTAGAACAGCTCATCGGATTTAAAAGTTAAACGTTGGTTCCAACAGGTCAGAATCAAATAGGTTTTTTTCTCGTACTGAATGGATTTTAAATGTCGTGCAACGTCATGACCTTGCATCGACTTGATACGACGTTGTATATATGTAGTGTGCACACTGGGAACACATGCACCATTGGTATTCAGAACAAAATCACATGAACAAGTCGGTGGGTGAAATGAGTTTCTTTGTAACCCCCACCCCCCAATGCGGTCCTGATGATCTCCTCATTACGAAAACACGCCTATATGATTTTGAACCCATAGAACCCAACTTTTTTATAGTAAAACTGTGGTTTTCAGGGGTAAACCTTATTTTTCTTAAAAAATGAAAATTTTAAGATGAAAAATTGTGATATTCTCCTTATTTCTGCTCTAAAGTATAGATGGTGGGTACTCGTTAGAACCGCCTCATCGAGGCGGTTCTAACGAGTACCCACAATCTATATTCGATTAGGCGCTTCTAACGAGTACCCACAATCTATATTTTAGAGCAGAAATAAGAAAAATATCACAATTTTTCATCTTAAAATTTTCATTTTTTCGGCGATAGTGGTTTCAATGTATTTGTATAGGCGTGTTTTCGTGATGTGTAATTATTTTTTACAGATGACACAAGTATAATGTCACAAAATTATCCCGATTCAAATGCCAGTTTTTGGAGCTATAGAAACATGCTCTATGTAACACGAGTATCCTGATGTTTCGTTTTCTATAGTTAATAAGTGAGACTATTGTTAAGTAAGGATCCGGCCCCCGCCCATAGGGGCTTGAAGAAATATATGGGCTGCATGATGCTTCCACGCAGAGCTGAATCCGGCCCGCACACTGGTACTGGTAAACCGCTTAGAGGATCTAAGCCTGTCCAGGAACCGCGGTGCGAGGCGGACCGTCCATGCTAATAAACCCTATTGGTTTCATTGGGCGACAGGGCTTGAGACGTCATTTCATCTCAATGTCGGGTAAAAGTCCCACAAAATTGGAAGCAACGTCTCCAAAATGACCTTTACAGTGTTGACGGGGACGTTAAACCTCAAATCAAACAATAAGTAAGGATCACCTAACTTCATGTTCCTTTAGTAAACTAGTACAGTAGAGCTTCGATGGCTCGAACACCAATGGCTCGTTTACCATGGCTGAGTCGAACCCGTTCTTAAGTCCCTAGGAACTTTTCTCTACATAAGAAATAGTGAGGGAAAATTTAGGATATTTTCGTCTTTTATTTTGCAAATGTATGCTGTGTGTACTCATTAGTATCGCCTCAATGAGGCGATTCTAATGAGTACACACTGCATACATTTATATCATAAAACAACGAAAAGGAGTCACAAAATTATCCTCTTTATGCTCCATGGCAGTAACCCTCAGTGGCTCGAACTACCCCTGTCTCGAACAGATTTTCGTGGTCCAAAAGGTGTTCGAGCCATTGAAGTTCGACTTTATTTACCAGGTTGTGTACTGCTCAGACGTTATAGGGGGTTGGGTTAGGCAAAGGTGACGTATGTCTAGCGTAACTGGGGCATCCAACTGATATTGGATGAGGTAGAGGGGGAAACGTTGTTATTTCTTCTGTTTTTACACTTCCATTTTTCCTCTTTCTCCTCTGTCCCTCACTTTCTTCTCATTTACTATCTCTTCTTTCTCTTTTCTCCCTTTCTCTGGGAGACGTTTTTAGGCCTAACTATGTAGCAAACCGTTGATAAACTGTTGGAATGTGTTTATTTATGTTGGATCGTCACTTTTTTAATGACTTGTATAATAATGTTCCGTTCAGGTTCCCTGTTAATTTTGGATGGAATGAGTGCACAGAGCCTATGATTGCAGCAGCTAAACAACAATAAGATAACCCATTACGAAAACACGCCTATACAAATACATTGTAACCAATATCCCCGAAAAAATGAAAATTTTAAGATTAAAAATTATGATAGTTTTCTTATTTTTGCTCAAAATATGGATTGTGGGTACTCGTTAGAACCGCCTCATCGAGGCGGTTCTATCGAGTACCCTCAATCTATAATTTAATATGGATTGTGGATACTCGTTAGAACCGCCTCATCGAGGCGGTTCTATCGAGTACCCACAATCTATATTTTAGTGCAGAAGTACGAAAAAAAGGTATACCCCTGCAAACCCCAGTTTTACTGTATAAAAGTGGGGTTCAAGGGGGTCAGAATTATATAGGCATGTTTCGTGATGCGCTGCAATTTGCACTTCCCTATTTACAACCTAACCTTTATCTAGAAAACACCTAAGGGACAATCAAATGTGCTCGCTTAAGACAGGGGGTGGCTTAATGCAGGTCCGTTTCAATCATTACCATAACACACACGTGTGACTAAGTACATTCGTTCATAACTCCACATTGTTCATTTTCTGATGAAAATGTGTGATATTGTTTTCTTATTTGTACTCCAAACATAGGCTGAATGTCATTATGATAACCGTGCGACATTAAGCATTTTTATACATCTCCAAAATGGCTACTTTTCCGATGAAAATCTGTGATATTTTTCTCATAAATACTGCAAACTTAGGTTGTGGGTGCTCGTTAGAACCGCCCCATTGAGGCGGTTCTAACGAGTACCCACAACCTATGTCTTGGAGCAAAAATAAGAAAAATAATACCACCTTAAACCCCAGATTTCTCTATATAATGTGGGGTTTAGGGGGGGTGGTGTTTATTTCACGGACTTGTTCACGTGATGGTGCTCACCAGAACCGCCTCATGTGTGCAGTTGTAACGAGTAAGCACTACTTTGTCTTTGACCAGAAAGAAAAAAAATATTATATACCAAACCCAATTTTCTTTGTATCAAATAGGTTTAAAGGGGTGTTCTTTGCAAATGGTAGTTGCCTTTGCCGGGAACATCACAAAACCAAGCCTACATAATTTTGACCCCATTGAACCCCATTTTTATATGGTAAAACTGGGGTTTACAGAGGTAAAATTTATTTTTCTTACTTCCGCTCTAAAATATAGATTGTTGGTAGGCGTTAGAACCGCCTCATACCCACAATCTATATTTTGAGCAGAAATAAGAACAAATATCACGATTTTTCATCTTAAATGTTCGTTTTTTTTCAGCGGTAAAGTTAACATTGTCTTTATTGTTTAGGCTTGATTAAGATTCCATTACTAAAACACGCCCATACAAAAACATTGTAAATTTTACCGCTGAAAGAAAGGAAATTTTAAGATAAAAATTTATGATATTTGTCTTAGTTCTGCTCAATATATATATATGAGGCGGTTCTAGAGAGTACCCACAATCCATATTTTAGAGCAGAGATAAGAAAAAATATGGTTTATCCCTGTAATCCCCAGTTTTACTATATAAAAGTGGGGTTCAAAGTGGGTCAAATTATATAGGCGTGTTTTCGTGATCCCATTAAACTTCTTTGGCTGTATTATTGAAGGAAATAATTCGTGCTTCTTAAAGATCACATTACGATAACACACCCGTGTGACATAGTGCAGTTTTTCATTTCCCCAAAATGGCTACTTTTCCGATGAAAATCTGGGATATTATTAACCGCCTCGTTGATGCGGTTCTATCGAGTGTCACAATCTATTGTTTAGCAGAACTATGAAAAATATCAGATTTTTTTTTTTTTTTAATTTTCATTTTTTGGTGGCATAATGTTCAATATATTTGAATTGGCGCGCTTTTGTTGTGAAATCCAAAATTTCCATCCCAGTTCTACCATATAAGAGTGGAGTTCAAGGGAGTCAGACTTATATAGGCGTATTTCCGTGATGGAATGGTACTGTTTCCCATGAAACTTCTTTGGAAAGTACTTTTAAGATCACACCACGATAACAGACCCCTGTGACATAGTGCATTTGTTTTCATTTCAACAAAATGGCTACATGTCTGATGAAAATTTGGAATATCATTACGAAAACGCGCCTATTCAAATATATTGAATATTTTGCCACCAAATAAACGAGCGATTTTGTCTTGTTCACCACACATCATCAGAAAAATACATGTAGTTTGTCCAATCATCATCGTGACGTTAACCAGTCCGTTTAATGAACACCCATAATACTCCCACTTTAGAAAAAGTAAGATGGTGTTTACAATGGTATGCAATATCTCCCTCTTTCTCTCTCTCTCTCTCTCTCTAACATAGATTGTGGTCACCTGTTTGAAACGCCTCACTGGGGGAGCGCGCAAACCTATGTTTCAAGCAGAGCTGAGGTAACAATCACAAAAAGTCGTCCGCAACTTGTCATTTTAGAGCCTTGAATTCATTATGGTAACACACCCGTGCGACAGAGTGCATCTTCGCACCTCAAGATGGCTACCTTTCTACCTTTCTGAAGAATATCCGCGATATTATTTTTTTTTATTTATACTGCAAACATAGATTGTGGAAGCTCGTTAGGACCGCGTCATTGAGGCTGTTCTAACGAGTACCTATAACCTATGTCTTGAAACAAAAATAAAAAAATAGTGTATCCCCCGTAAACCTCACGTTTCTCTATATAAATGGGGTTTAGTGGGTGTTCATTTCACAGACTTCTTCACGTGATATAAAGTATTTATCACATGGATGTTCTATCATAATGCCCTCGCCGTTCGTTGCCTATAACGTCTAACGGACATAAATTTAATCTACCAATTTACTGCTGGGTCACTGCAGAGGCCTTCGGTCACTGATTCGAGCGTGGGCATGGAATTTGTGGCCTTGAGCATTATAGTTTATCTTTCTAACATATCGACTAAAGAGCCTGTCATTAACGCGTGTCATGCTAATAAAAGGTAACGCTTTAACTTTGAAAATCCTTTATCTTTGAAACAGCCTCAATCAGATCAGATCAGGCAGCTTCTGCAGAAGCGATTTAAAGTTTTCTTTGAAGGAATAAAAACATCAAGCAATTTAAATAGCTGATAGTCAAACATAGGTGTGACTAAAATTCATTTAATTCAGAAAAACAGTTGATATGTGAACTGACTGGCTCAAAAATGACTTAAATAGTGTTGACTGGGCCGTTAAACTCCAATACAAAAAAAAATCAGAAAGACAAGGTTTGCAATTGTAGTGTTTTATATATCAGAAATGCACTGTTTTACACTGCCATCATACAAATAAGAAACGTCAACTTTTCGCAATAAATAATCTATTCAAACAAAAAATATCCTAGTATACAGCTTAACGTACAACTGACAAACAGCTTTGTCATTACGAAAACTCACCCGTACGACAAAGTGCATTTTTCACATCTCCAAAACGATTACTTTTCTTATGAATATCCCTGATATTTTTCTTATAAATGTTCATAACATAGGTTTTGGGTGCTCGTTAGAACCGCCTCATTGAGGCGGTTCTAACGAGTAACCACAACCTATGTCTTGGAGCAGAAATAAGGAAAATTATGTTTACCCCCGTAAACCCTAGTTTTCTCTACATAAAGTGGGGTTTAGGGGGGTCTTTATTTTACGGACTTGTTCACGTGATGTTCCCGCCCAGTATGGGCAGCGACAAGAGAAAACTGTGTAACCGACCGAGCGTGTGTGCACACCGAAGAAGAAGAAAAGTTCTCTATATACCCACAAAGCCAAAATATAATGTGAATTTTGTCATTATATCTATTTCAGGTGATTATTTATATAATCTTCTAGCTTTTTATCAAATCATGTACCATAAACGATTATGCGATGTATACATACGAATTTATTCTAATAAATATTGTTTAAAACAAGCCAAAATACAATCTTCGTGCCAACATTATGATAACAAGTCCGTGTAACATACTGCATTCTTTCATGTCTCCAAAATCGTTATTGTTTAATAAAAAGGTGTAATATATTCGTTATTTTTACTCCAAACATAGGTAGTGAGTGCACGTTAGAACCGCCTCATCGAGGCGGTTCTAACGCGTACACACAACCTATGCGTTAGAGCAGAAATACGAAAAATAATATATTCCACTGTAAACTACGGAACCCGGGAAGGGACATGATTTTTTTTTATTTTATAAGTTGTGCGCACAAGATAATATCTTGTGCGGACAAGATATTATCTTGTTCGGACAACATATTATCTTGTGCGGACAAGATATTATCTTGTGCGGACAAGATATTATCTTGTGCAGACAAGATATTATCTTGTCCGCACAAGATATTAAGTTGTGCGAACAAGATATTATCTTGTCCGCACAAGATAATATCTTGTCTGCACAACATAGATCTTGTGCAGACAAGATATTATCTTGTTCGGACAAGATAATATCTTGTGCGCACAAGATATTATCTTGTCCGCACAAGATAATATCTTGTGCGCACAAGATAATATCTTGTCCGAACAAGATAATATCTTGTCCGCACAAGATAATATCTTGTTCGCACAACTTCCCAAGATATATGTTGTGCGGACAAGATAATATGTTGTGCGGACAAGATATTATCTTGTGCGGACAAGATATTATCTTGTTCGCACAAGATAATATGTTGTGCGGACAAGATAATATCTTGTCCGCACAAGATAATATGTTGTCCGAACAAGATAATATCTTGTCCGCTCAAGATATTATCTTGTTCGCACAACATAATAAAAATAAAAAATCATGTCCCTTCCCGGGTTCCGTAGTAAACCCAAGTTTTCTCTATATAAAGACGGGTTAAGAGATATGTTCATTACACGGACTTTTTAACATGGTGAACAGTCCACTGATCAGACTGTGTGGATACACAGACTGATATGAGTTGTCGCTTGGCGCACTTGCCAGAAGTTTTGCGATTAACTCATATAAACAAACACATGGTATGGTACCTGTATAATCGTCTCAAAGACCGAATAAGAAGCCGTCATTATTATTGCCATTATGCAGACGCAAACACTGCGTTCCAAATCAAGGGCTAAGTCCGTGAATGGCATATCGCTGCTCCAGAAGTATAAATTCAAAACCACCTGTCTACGGAACCGGGGAAGTGACATGATTTATTTTACAAGATGTGCGCACAAGGTAATATTTTGTTCGCATTACTTCTCAAGATCTATGTTGTTTCTGGTGTGTGGTATAGCCAGAGCTTCATAAATCATACTTGGCTTCAAAGCGCAATTAAACAGAAACTTAATGATGTCTTTACTCAAAACTGGACTTCCCAAATACATTCCACATCCGATAATAACATGTATAAAGTATTTAAAACAACTTTTGAACAGAGCAAATATTTATCTATTTTACCTACTGCCTTATGTAAACCATTTATACGGTTTCGAACTAGAAACCATAGGCTGCCTATTGAGACGGGTCGCTGGAGCAGCGTTCCCGTCAATTAAAGGTTGTGTTCATACTGTAATGAACTTGGAAGTAAGGGCGAGGATTATGGCCGTGTAAAATCGATTTAAGCCCCCCAGTGGAAATCTTCCACTGACCGTTCCAAGGCGGCTCTTCTGTGGCGATTTATTTATGTTGTTGTTTGTTACTTACTGTGTGTATCACTTGTGTCTTTTAATTTTGGATGGCCATATGGCCAATCTGTGGGAAAGTAACTGTCCTTATGGCCTTCCTTTGTTTAGGTTTCCATTATGGTCTGGTCGCTTAATGTTTGTATTTTTTTCCCCTTTGGTGTCTTTTATGGGTGGAGTAAGTTAATTGTATCAATTCCTGATCTTTGTTTTACTTCTACTTTGGCGACGAATTCCACTATTTGTTGACATGCAAGCATTTTGAAACCAAAAGGAAACATTACCTGAAACGCTACTTTTATACTCACCCAAATATCATTAAATTTGAGCAACTAATGAACTTAACAAATCATGACGATCTCATACAGCTGTGTAGATTTATAAAAAGAATTACAAAAAACACAAACTAAGGTTAATTTTTGCAGGTATATAAATGCTAAGAATTTAATCATGACGTGTTATGTATATTGACTTTGAATATTTTCAAGAGTCTCAGACTATACACCAAGCAACTTAACAAAATAACAATAATAATAATAATAACAATAATAATAAATTATAACAATAATAATAACACTAATTATTATTATTATCTATTGCGTTGATACGCAAAATGTACATGTATTGGTATATTGAAATGATCTTAAAATAAATTGTTGTTTTCTCCCGGAGTGAGAGCAAATTATTAATAACTTGCTGTTATCTCCCGGAGTAAGAACAATTTGAAATATATTATCTTCATGTTGCTACCACTATTACACTTTGTGTTGAACCTTGTATTATAGTATTTTCGTGCTGTTTACCTTATGTTGTAAACCTGAGAGTAACAGAATAAACTTGTAAACAAGATATTAAGTTGTGCGAAAAAGATATTATCTTGTTCGCATAACTTCATATATTGTTTGCACAACATATTATAAACAATTCATGTCCCTTCCCTGGTTCCGTACCTGTCTATAAAGTCTACGGTATATTATGTTACCAAGTAAAACGACAATTTTGTGAAAATTTAAAACGACAAGGATGTTATGACACCGTAACTGTTCTGTTTGTGTCTTATTACTGTCGGAAAGGCGATGAGAATAATTTCAAGTGACCAAAATTTGTCAAGCAAATCAAAGGTTGTGATCGTTTTTTTTTTTTTTTTTTTCCTTTTTTTTTTTTTTTCGGCTTAAAATGAGCCAATCGTCCAAAGAGAATAATTCGACCGTTTATATTTTATGATTCGCACCGAGTCTTGATTTGATCAGGATTGCCATATGTACCATATGTGTACGCACAGACAGGCCTGGACAAACAGTGCAGACCCAGATTAGAGAGTCCACAGTGTTTGTTATTCATCTAACCATCTTTAGACACAACAAAGGGTAGTGTATTGTAAATGTTCAAATTTTAGAACCAGTATGGTAAGGAGTTGTGATGTCCATTACGAAAACACACCTGTACTAATACATTGGTGAATTTTACCGCCTAAAACGAAACTTTTTAGATGAAAAAATGTGATATTTTTCTTGTTTCTGCTAAAAATATAGATTATGGGTACACGTTAGAACCACCGAGTACACGCAATCTATATTTTAAAGCAGAAATAAGAAAAGTGAAGTTTACCCCTGTAAACCCAAGTTTTACTATATAAAATTGTGGTTCAAGGGGATCATAATCATATAGGCGTGTTTTCGTGATGCGGAAAACTTAGGGTAAATGCGGTAGTACCACTACGCGTTTAGCTCATGTCAGGTGTGGGATGTCATGTGACGTGTCAGGTGGTGACGCTCTTTGAATGTTTCCTGGCAAACGTTGCACTGAAGTTTTTCTTCCCGTTTTCTTTTCATTGGATCGAACTCCCTTTTGTGATGGGAACGCATGTGATAAACAAGGTCACTAGTCATTCGGAATGAAGCATTACACTTAGCACACCAGTTCTGGGCAACACAAAGGGTGCGCATTGGTCTTTGCAACAGTGTGGGCTGGGCGGCTGTGTGCATCAATTTGTCAACCATAGGATTGGTCGGTTTATAGTGTGATAGCTGAAAACTTTGTAGTTCATCTATGATCATTTGTTTGTTAAGAACGTCGTTTCTTTGTAGCTGCAAAGCACTGTTATCCACAACAGATCCCGCGGCTTCTCTACCTGTACCTAATGGCCTTTTATCAGCAGACAGTTGCATTAAGGTATTGTGTACAGCCTGTTGCTCTGCATATTGTTGAGCAGAAAAAGAATTAGATAGCATCCAACTATTTGACATAAACATTCCTAAAGATCGCGGCATTTCCTTCATATTCCCTGCTGTAGCTGCGGATTTATTGCACAAGTATGTATTCAGTTCGTGTTCGTATTTTGATCGCACAGTTTCTGTGAGTTTATGATGCTGACTAGATTCCAGGGAAAATTGTATACTATCAGTTTTGTATCCTTGGTCTCCGAGTTTACTTTTCTCTACTTTCTTGAAAGCGCTCCAAGATTCGTGTAAATCATTTTCAGCAGAACTGATTTGTACCTTTTCAGACAAGTTCCCTGTAGAGTTTCCACTATTGTTATTGTTTATCTCCATTATCTTATCCTCAAACAAACGTTTAACAGGGATTGAATATTCTGTATCAGCAGGGCGTTTCGTTGAATGTGGCATCGGTTCGTCACGTTTTTCACTTTCAACATTGTTTACCGTATTTATTTTGTTGTTATCAAATAATGCAGAGGTCGATCCATAGCAAGCACTGGTACATCGGAACTTGATATGCGCCATGAGAGGGTAGGGATATCGAAATTTCGAACCACAGAAATCACAAACATGACTTTCTGGAATAGAAACATGAACAAGTAAGAAATTATGTAGTCAATGCTGAAGCAAAGTTTGACCTTATAAGAAATTGGTTCGAACAGTGAATACGTTGTGAAGGAAATAGTCACCTGGCCAAATCAAAACAGCGAACCAATGTCTTATCGATGTCGGCTCGCCATTCCTTGCTTGCTGGGCACCCTGTTACAGAAAATTACATACCGCGTTTCGTTATGCCTGTTGTTTTAGTCCATAAATCATTATTAACATAACTTGGGAAGGCGTAAGTAGTGATAGAAATGCATGATGTGTTTTGTTTGCCCTGCTTGTTTTTTTTTCTGCATTACAGCAGTTGCTTTGTATAACAAACTTGTACATATTATTCTAAACCTAACATAGAATTTAATAGGTTTTATTGCACCTGGTAAAGTATGGTCCAGAAAACATCACTGTTAATTTCCGAACATATGTGTTTTCTTCATTACGCAATAAGAAAGTTGTATGGATATGCTTTTGTTTTGTTTTGTTTTTAAATCAGACCGTTAAAAACAATGCGTCGCATAACCTCGCATACATAATAATATTCTTTAAGCACGCGTTATGTGCTTGTCATAGCCTAATCTCACTATTTCATCCATACAATCTCGTTAATAGTTTATTTCCCATCACGTGAACAAGTCCGTGAAATGAACACCCACTTACACCCCACTTTGTATAGAGAAAACTGGGGTTTACAGGGGTTAACATTATTTTTCTTATTTTTGCTCCAAGACAAAGGTTGTGGGTACTCGTTAGAACCACCTCAATGAGGCGGTTCTAACGAGCGCCCACAACCTATGTTTGCAGTATAAATAAGAAAGATATTATGGAAGTTTTCATCCGAAAAAAAAGCCATTTTGGAGATATGAAAAAATGCACTATGTCTTACGGGTGTGTTATCGTAATGCCAAACGCCAAGAGAAAAATATTTACCAGGGTTTCTTTGTTGTTTCACTGTTGGAATTCCAAGTATCTGACAGAAATCCTTGCTGTACCAAACCAGAAGCTCCTCACCTGACTTGATGATTCTCAGAGCTCTGTAGTATATTTGGCCATTTTTCGTGTACGCCTCCATATTTTGTTCCTCCTCTGTTCTCGCCGCCCGGATGTAGGGTAACCACGTGACACTTATACCAGCAGTGTTTACATTAACCTAAAGTGTAAAACATGGCAGGCGTCAAGATATGTTGAGTCATAATGTCAAGAAAACATGTTTAGAGAAATTGGAATCGTGAATTTGTCACTGATGTGATAAAACATTCATAATTGCCACGTCTATTACAAAAACACGCCTATACAAATACACCGTTATAATTGAAATTTTTCAGACAAGGCGGTTCTAACGAGTACCCTCGATCTTTATTCTAGAGCAAAATAAGATAAATAATGTTTACCCCTCTAAACCCCAGTTTTTACTGTATAAAGGTGGGCTTGAAGGAGGTTAGAATTATACAGACCATTCTTTCCTGATGATTAAATATATTTAGGCGTATCTTTGTATTAAATTGCTATTATATAACGCGGCTACTATTTATTTATTTATTTATTTATTTATCACTGAATTACACAATAAATGCATAAAAATCAGATTTGCTCATCTGTGCTGCCATTCATTGAGGCTACTGTCGTGCAGATGCTTACGAATATTATTATTAATTTTATTATTATTTTTAAAAGGTGCGTTTAATTGTCTCTCCGGCTTTCGTAAAGTGCAAAGTAACCTATGGTTATATGCTCTGTTATTTTTTATATATCTAAAACAGCCATCACACTTTTACGGTGAGAATAAAAGTAATACGGGTGTATGAGTTAGCATATTCAAAAGTATTTCCGCAATCGTTCGCAACACCGTCTATGAAGGCACTGTATACAAGAACATATGATTATCGATGTTTGTGAAGAAAACATAGACGAATCATGTTTTTTTTTTTAACACACCAGATAAAGAAAATCCGTGGGTTCAGCCTGATATTGAATTTCTGTTCTTACCCTGGTGTTCTTCCCCAGGCACACTACGTAAGTATTGTGCACGAAAAATGAAACGTTAAATAAAGAAAAATGAAAATTGAAAATCTCGACGGTGCTGTGCACCAAAAAGAAAATCTAATATGGTGTTCTGTTGTAGATGGGTGTTTTCAAAACTCGGGATGACCTTGCTGAGCGGAACCTCGGCGTAGCCTCGGTTCCGCTCAGCACGGTCTTCCCTCGGGTTGAAAATGCCCATCTACAACAGAACCCCGTATCGGATTCTCATTAGTACCTTGATATTGCAATTCTCTTCATGCTCATCAGTGGTAAGCAATCCAATGAAAAGTGACTTTGAGATCTGTCCAACATCTGGGAAGGGTCCGAATATTCTTCCATAGTCAATGTCACTGTCGGTTTCTATTCCCATTGCTAGCCAAGGAATAAAAGGCGTGTACCTGAAAAATGCGAGTAAGTGAAAATTATTATAACACAGCGCGCCTATAAAGACAGTAGATTGATTGACTGATTGTTTGGGGTTTAACGACACCTAAACCTTTGTTGGTCATTTTGTGTCATCTCCCAGAGAAAGGGGGTGAGGGGATAGAAGAGATAGTAGCGGAGATGAAAGTGAGGGACAGAGGAGAAATAGGAAAATGAATGGAAGTGTAGAAACCGAAGAAATAGCAATACCCCCCCCCCCCTCTACCCTTATCTGCTGCAAGGACAGCAGGCCTTGTCCAACTGTAAGCCAATACTAGTTGGGTGCCCCAGTGACGCAAGATACATGTCACCCAACCACATCAAATAAAAGCAATAGAAAATAACTTAATCCCAGTGAAGAATTGCGTGGTCCGAATAGGCACAGTTTTATGACGTCACTCCTAGATTATCTGATACATGAAACAGTATTGTATTATATGTGTTATACTCTGTTATTTAGGCGGGATTTCATCTAAATTGACAAAAGGTTATGATAATTTGAAGGAAACAACTGTGTTATGCGACGTCGAGTCTAATCTTAGTGTTTCCCATGACGTTTAAGCGCGACACATAAGCACGCGTATGTTCCCATACGTTGGGCGTTTTTTTTTAACTTTTAAAGTATCGTTTTGTTTGAATTCACGGTTCCATCGAGGGTACTTTGCTTGTCTAACATACACTTACGTTTCCTTTCTGGCACTTAAAGGAAATCGCGCCTTCTTGTTTTTACACCGCCGATCTTCACCCCAAAAGTGTCTACTTTACATCATCAAAACACGCCTATATATTTTTTACCCCCTTAAACCCGACTTTTATATTGCAAAACTGAGGTTTAAAGGCGTATACATTATTTTCTTATTTCTGCTCTAAAACGTAGATTCAATAATATATGAACACTCTTGTAAGATCCTATATATGTTATATTTTCGTTTCTCGATAATTAAATAAACAAACAAACACATGAAAAATAAATAAATAAATAAATAAAAAACTAAATAAACGAAAAAATAATAAGCATACTTGGCATAGGGTTACTCACATTAAGCGTTTCCAATTGTGCCTAAATTTCAATCCTTTCTTTCTTTTTTTCAATCTACGTGGTTTTGGCGAGCTTCTTATTATTTTAACACGTTTGCTTGTTTATTTATTTTTTTTAAATGTCACGTGTGTTTATTACAGAATATGTCTTCTTAGAAAGAACGCAACTATATTCCATCGTAAAAGCACATCGAAATGGACCTAACTTGAAGACAAACACCACAAGAACGTCAGTATGTCAACATATGGACGCATTTTATAGCATTCATCGGATACTGTGTTCAGTTCACAGTCGCCTGCGCTGTGTCCAATAAACGTTGTTCACGCCCCAGCTTCTGTATGGTTTATCTTATTGGAGGACAGACTGAGTCTGATCATCATTTGTCAAATTGAATATGATGCGAGAGATGATTGTTAACCCTTTTATGACAAATAGAACTGTCCATATATCTGAGTTGGATGGGCACGTATAGCTATATATGAGGTAGGTATTTGACGATAGCTGAAGGATAAGTTTCCTTATATGTTCGTCTGAACCTCGTCGAGGCGGTTCAAATGAACCCCACAGATTTGCTGGCGCTATGGGAGTACATGTAAGTGGCGGCCGTACAAAGTCTCCCTGTCCTGGTTATATATTCTAGTACCATCACGAAAACAAGCCTATATAATTTTCACCCCTTGAACCCCACTTTTATATAGAAAAACTGGGGTTTACAGAGTAAAGCTTATTTCTGTTCTTATTTCTGCTCTAAAATATAGATTGTGGGTATTCGTTAGAACCGCCTCGATGCGGCGGTTCTAACATGTACCTACAATATATATTTTGCGCAGAAATAAGAACTTATGTCACAAATTTTAATCTTAAAATGTTTTGTTTCGGCGATAAAATTTACAATGTGTTTGTAGAGGCGCGTTTTCTTATTGTTTGGGATCATCAATTTCACTGCAGAATTCAGCAAATATTTTAGGAGTACTGATGAGGCCGAATTGACCGAAACTAGTTGGTCTGGCCTAGAAAAATCTTGCACACTCCATAATTTTCAATTCGGTGCTGTAGTCCTTGCTTCCAAAGCATTACCCCTCCCTTGTCAGAACATTTATGGTTACTTGACAAAAATGTCCTTTTTAATCATCTCCAAATACACACATAATATCTTTCTATGATATTTGTTTGTAAAACGTACAAAAAATTAGACCTTTGACCCATCTGGGCTTAGCGGCCGTTTTCAGGGACATTGGCAAACAGTGAAGACCCAGATCAGACGCCGCAGAACGCATTTTTGTGATGTTTGCTACAAACAAAAACAAACCTGACATCCCTATAATTGGAAATGAACCACTACAAACTCTTAAGATTCCATTGTCCAGTAAAGACCCATATTAGATCCCGTATTCTGCGTCGGCTAATATGGATCTAAACTCATGTTTGACAATGTCCTTTGTATGGGACGCTGAGCATATAGTGCGTTACATGTGATTTCGTAAGCCCACTTCATAAGGATGCATTTCTCTATGTGAGCCCTTTTATGATATGGTTCGTTGGGCAAATGCTGGCTGGGTATGTTAATGTACCGATCAGTAACAACTATTCCATACATGCCAAGTCCCATTTTGGACGATAGCAAACGGTGTAATACCTGTGTTTGTTTGTGTTGTTTTACGTACCCGCCAACACTATTTAGGTAATTTTGGATACGTTGCTTCCGATTTTGTTGGACTTTTACCCGACATTGAGATGAAATGGGGCGTCTCTAACGCACACCACACAATCTATTTTATGGATTACAAATAAAAAAAAACATCAGAAATTTTCATCCGGAAATAACTGTTTTGGGGGATATGAAAGAATGCACTATGTCTTTCTGGTGTGTTATCGTAAGAAAAATCCGGCCTCGGTAGCTCAGTCGGATGCGCGTCTGACTGGTGATCAGGAGGACGCGGGTTCGATACCTGCCGAGGTCGGTAACATTCTTTCGTGGAGATTGATCATGATTTTTTACGGTCAGTCTCTCCCTTCCGCTGATTCACATGACCTTAAGTAGTGTTGATTGGGCCGTTAAACTCCAATACAAACAATTATCGTTAAGAAAAGTAAATAGCCTCTGTTTCTTTAAAAAGAGGCACACACGAGTACACGAAGGCATCGTCTTGCCTTGCGCTGCCGGGTTATAATGTTTAATTTATATAACATAGGCATGTTGTTCTATTTGAATGAAAATGGAACAAAAGAAAGTTCCAATAAAGCTTTTTAAGGCGAGAAAGTATGGTTGAAACTGAAATTCAATTAATACTTGTTAAATTGGAATAATCATGTTGGTTTCTAACTGCTCTATAGAACAACCCTACAATGTAATTGGTGCTAAGTTTGTCAACCGTTTGCCGCAGTAATTAATTTCCATAAAACATGATAATATTTGCTAGCACACAGCTTTCAACTGACGAAAATTGGCTTTTCTGTATTACTCAGTCACGCATAAATTTTGTTTTACTGCGACATGGAAGCGATGTACCATCTGGTGATATTTTCTTCAGAACGAATCTGGTTCAAACCAAATGCCTTAATTTTATATTGATCCTAGGCACCATAGTTTTGGGGACACTGACTGTAACATGTAACATGTAACGTCATCACGAAAACATGCCTTTATAATTTTGACCCCCCCCCCCCCCCCCCCCACACACACACACACACACCGCCCTGAATCCCACTTTTATATTGTAAAACTGAGGTTACAAGGGTAAAGTTTATTTTCCTTATTTATTTCTGCTCTAACATATAGATTGTGGGTATTCGTTAGAACCGCCTTGCTGAGGCGGTTCTAACGAGTACCCACAATCTACATTTTGAGCAGAAGTAAGAAAACTATCACCATTTTTCACCGTAAAATTTTCGTTTTGTTTCGGCGGTAAAGTTAACAATGTGTTTGTATAGGCGGGTTTTCGTAATTGATCATAGACACCATGGTTTTGGAGACACTGACTGACTTTCCGTCGTGCTTGTCGTCGACATGTTTCGTAACGACCACACGAAATCGTGCCGTTATGGCTTTTTTCATATTCCTATAACGGAGTTTCTTTCGGATGAAAATTTGTTGAAACATCACGAAAACACGCCCATACAATTTGGACCTCCTTGAACCCTACTTTTATGTAGCAAAAGTGGGGTTTATAAGGGTAAACCTTATTTTTCTTATTTCTGCTCAAAAGCGGATTTTGGTTACCCGTTAGAACCACCTCATCGAGGCGGTTTTAACGAGTACCCACAATTTATATTTTGAGCAGAAATAAGAAAAAAATATCACAATTTTTCATCTTATTTTTTTTTTCGGCGGTAAAGTTTACAATGTATTTGTAAAGGCGTATGTTGGTAATGTTCTTCTTACTTCTAGGCCAAATATAAATTGTGGGTGCTGGTTAGAACCACCTCATTGGGGCGATTCTAACGAGTACCCGCAATCAGAGGGTCGGTCAGCACTTGAAATGCTTACCCGTTTGTAATTTTACGTCATTGACATCATGCTACGTATCCAAAAACAATTCAATGGCTAATTGTTATGTATGTGATCAGTATGCCATGGGACACATGTTGGCGGAAAAATTCTATAAGATTATGAATGTATTTGTTTCTAAATTTGCTTGTCATATGTCGGTGTAAAACTACTTTATCAGATGGTTATACAACTATAAATATGTAAATTAAACAAAACTCAGCCTCATTTATTATACCCAAAAAATCCCACAAGGGTTTGTTTAACTTTATATATTACATTGGTAATGCCAATTCCACGACAAAATGATGAATTGGTTTGAAAACAAACTAGCATACTGAATACACGTTTTAGCACATTCTCGAATCTGCATGAAAACGATGACATTGTAATTTGTCAGAGAATGTATTTATCATCCCTTTGACATTTTGTTTTCAGAAATAATAAGACATGCTATGTTTTATTATTCCAAGTTGGCCCCCGCCCATAGGGGCTTGAAGAAATATATGGGCTGCATGATGCTTCCACGCAGAGCTGAATCCGGCCCGCACACTAGTACTGGTAAACCGCTTAGAGGATCTAAGTCTGTCCAGGAACCGCGGTGCGAGGCGGACCGTCCATGCTAATAAACCCTATTGGTTTCATTGGGCGACAGGGCTTGAGATGTCATTTCATCTCAATGTCGGATAAAAGTCCCACAAAATTGGAAGCAACGTCTCCGAAATGACCTTTACAGTGTTGACGGGGACGTTAAACCTCAAATCAAATAAAAAAAAATAAAAAAATCTTCTTCCAAGTTTCGTTAATATAAAACAACGGTACATGTATTATAGAGTTCTCTTTTCTGCATTACAAGTACACATCCGTGTGATACATTACGAAAACACGCCTATACAAATACATTGCCAATTTTGGGCCAAAAAAAATATATATAAGATGTAAAATTGTGATATTTTTCTTATTTCTCCTCAAAACGTAGATTGCTGGGACTCGATAGAACCGCCTCGTTGAGGCGGTTCTATCGAGTACCCACAATCTATGTTTTTGAGCAGAAATAAGAAAAATAATGTTTACCCCCTTAAACCCCAGTTTTATTACATAAACGTGGGGTATGTGGGGTCAAAATTATATAGCCGTGTTCTCGTAATGTAGTGCATTTTTCAAACCTCAAAAAGGCATTTTTTTTCTTATTTATACTCCAAACACAGGTTTCGGGTGCTCGTTAGGACCTCCTCGTTGAGGCGCTTTTAACGAATACCCAAAACTTGTGCCTTGGAGCAAAAATAAGGAACATAATGTTTACCCCCGTAAACCAGAGTTTTCTCTATATAAAGTGCGGTTTATGGGTCTTTATTTCACGGACTTGTTCACGTGATGTGTGTATATTCTACGCATAGATTCTGTGTAACCGGATGCTAAATAAAGAACCTCTAATAAAAGTAGACACTAACCTCTTTATAATGTTTTTTTTTTCTATATATTTTATATCAATCAATGTAGATTTAACGAAAACACGCCTATATGATTTTGAACCCCACTTTTATACAGTAAAACTTTGGTTTACTGGGGTAAACCTTATTTTGTTTATTTCTGCTCTAAAATATAGATTGTGGGTACTCGTTAGAACCGCCTCTTGAGGATATATATAGAGAGATTGTGGGTACTCGGTTCTAATGAGTGCCTACAATCTATAATTTGAGCGGAAATAAGAAAAATATCACAAGTTTTCATCTGAAAATTTTCTTTTTTTCGGCGGTAAAATTTGCTATGTATCAGTATAGGCGTGTTTTCGCAATGGTTATAAATGCAACATTTCTCTCGTAATATGTTTTCTTTTCTCATTGTACTTGTGTCTTATATTGCTGATTGAAATGCTATGGGCATTGCCAATGAAACAGTGTATCGAAATTTCAGAAACCAATGTTAGTTTGTTTGTTTGTTTGAATTGAGGTTTAACGTCCCGTCAACACTGTAAAGGTCATTTTGTAGACATTGCTTCCGATTTTGTGGGACCTTTAACCGACATTGAGATGAAATGACGTATCAAGCCCTGCCGCCCAATGAAACCAATAGGGTTTATAAGCATGGACGGTCCGACACTCGCACCGCTTTGCCTGGGCAGATTTAGTTTCTCTAAGCGGTTTACCAGTACTCGTGTGCGGGTCTGTTTAAGCCCTGTGTGGAAGCATCATACAGCCCATCTATTTACTCAAACCCCAATGGGCGGGGGCCGGAAACCAATGTTGGTGGATTCAAATTGCGTGTGCCTCTGAGAGTATGTTTCGTTTCGCCGTAAAGAATGTTTTCTCAATTTGAATGTATAATCCGTTGCAACGCTATATAAAGAGCACTCCAACCCCTCCCCCGCCCATTATTTCGCAAAGAGGAACATTGAGGTAAAGGCTATTATTAAAAGGCAGTCAGTCATCTCAATTTGTCCACAGTAAATACGATGTGTAAATGTTGATGGTCCAAATTAATTTGAATTTAATGGTCGAAAGGCTGATGGCTGCATAAAGAGATAGTAGCGATTTATACTACTATTTCACAGTTGACAACTCTTTCAAGCAAAGAATATTTGCCCAGCCCTCTCAGCAAGATAAATGTCATCTGATATTTACAGATGGTCTCAAAAACCATAGCCAACAATGCTAAAGGTCAGAAAATGGATGAGTTCCGTGACATTCCATCTCTATGTTCCTATTGTATAAACGGAACACGACAGTGGCTACTTGATACCGTAATGGTCCTGTTGGGACAGAGATACCTAAGCGAAAAGTGCAGTCCTACAGATCAGACCAGTCCATTCAGGGTCTGCACTGTTTGTCATTCTGTCTGCACCTTGTGACTCATCGCTCGATCGTGAACCAAATTTATTAAAACTTAATGATAACTGTAGCAAGTCCTCAAATAGACCGACATTTAAGGATTTTTACGGGTAGTTAAATAAATCAACGCTCCATATGATAAATGGAATTTTTCATATCTTCAAAACGACTTTTTTTCTGGTGGAGATTGGTAATATTTTTTAGTTTTTATTTTAACTTAAAATATAGATTACGGTGATCACACAAAACCGGTGTTGAATTTAACAATGAATTCGACCATGCTTGATCAGCGAGCACAGCCTTAGCGAAATTATAAACCGACAAGCACAACCAGCAAAAGTCTGGTCTCCTTCATACTTAACACCCTCCTTTCCAACATCAAGAACAACACATTATTATTATTATTATTATTATAATTATTATTATTGTTATTATTATTATTATTATTAGTAGTAGTAGTAGTATTTGTTATCCATCACGAAAACACGCCTAAATAATTCTTAATCCCTCGAACCCCACCTTTATATAGTAAAACTGGGGTTTACAGGTGTATACCTTATCTTTCTTATTTTTGCTCTAAAATATAGATTTTGAGCAGAAGTAATAAAAATATCACAATTTTTCATCATAAAATTTTCATTTTTTTCGGCGAAAAAGGTGGCAATGTATTTGTTAAGGCCTGTTTGCCTAATGACTGTTATTATTGTTAAACTTTCTTTCCTACAGGCCATATTATCTATTTTTTAGTGTTTATCCACTTTATTTTCATCACTTTAATGATAATAATAATAATAGTTGAAGTAGTGGTAGTAGTACAGTGATAGAAGCAATAGTACTATTAGTAGTAATAGCATTTGGAGTAGTAGCAAGATGTAATTATTATTACCATCGTTTTGATTATTATTATTATAATTATTATTTTTATTATCGTAGTGCTGAGTTGTAGTAGTGGCAGTAGTAGTAAGGGTGTAATTATTATTGTCATCGTTTTTATTTTTAAAATTATCATTTTCGTAATTATAAACAGTATCATCAGTAGTCGTGATTTGTTTGTTTGTACATGTATTGAGATTTAATGTTCCTGACAACATTACTAAAGTTATTTTGAAGACTTTGCTTCCAATTTGTGAGACTTTTACCCGAAATTGAAATGTAATGGCATCTCAAGCCCTGCCGCCAAAACAAACCAAAAGGGTGATTGCACATGGATGGCTTTGCCTGGGCAAGCTAAGACCTCCTAAGCAGTTTACCTGTACTCATGATCATGTGCGGTCAGTTTCAGCTCTGCGTGGAAGCATCTTGCAGCCCAATTTATTATGTTCCCCGAAGAATTACGGGGGAGAATATAGTCGCCGCTTCGACCGTGCGTCCGTACGTCCGTGCGTCCGTCCCGCTCTTGTCCACGCGAATTCTCAGAAACTACTGGTCGGATTTCGATGAAACGTCATGGGAATATTTCGTATCGAAGGTGGATGCACATATCGCCTGCGTGTTTTGGTTCGTTGATTTTTCCAACAGTTATGGACCTTTGATGAATTCTGCATGAATATATAGGGTACCGTTCGTGTCCACGCGAATTCTCAGCAACGAGTAGCAGGATTTCTATCGAGTCCCCTCAATCTATGTTTTGAGCAAAAATAAGAAAAATATCCGATATCTATCTGAACATTTTCTTTTTTGGGTGGTTAAATCTCCCACTACATTTGTATAGGCGTGATTTCGTTATGTCACGGCTCTGTTATCGAAATGTATAGGGGTAAGGTGGGATTAAGAAAAGTCAGTTCAGTAGTTCTGTTCCAATTAAGAAAACACGCCTATACAAATACATTGACACATTTATCGCCGAAAAAATGAAAATTTTCTGATGAACAATTTTGATATTTTTCTTATGTCTGCTGAAAATATAGATTGTGGGTACTCGGTAGAACCGCCTGATTGAGGCGGTTCTAACGAGTACCCACAATCTATATCTTAGAGCAGAAATAAGAAAAATAAGGTTTACCCCTGCAAACCCCAATTTTACTGTATAAAAGTGGGGTTCGGGGGGGTCAAAATTATAAAGGCTTGTTTTCGTGATGAAAACAGTGATTGTGTATTGATGTTGGAGCCGTTCGAACTTCTATCAGAGTCAATGTATGTTTATGATTAAGAGCAAACTATCATAGATTTTCATTAGAATGAAAGGAACTCATTATTTCTCGACCCCAACAAAACCTAGTAAATCGAAAGCATAGACAGCATGGCGGGCGTTTTTTTTTTTTTTTTTTTTTTTTTTTTTTTGAAGAAGAAGAAATTTCATATTTCTAATAGACGGTAACAGTAACATATTTTCAAGTTGGATGTGATTTTTTTCAACAATTTCCAGAACTCATTTTTAATAATTGGCATAAAGGAAAAGTAGAAGTAAAACAAAGATCAGGAATCGATACAATGAACTTACTCCACCCATCAAAGACACCAAAGGGAAAGAAACATAAACATGAAGCGACCAGGTCATAATGGAAACCTAAACAAAGGAAGGCCATAAGGACAGTTACTTTCCAACAAAATTGGCCAAATGGCCATCCAAAATAAAAAGACACAAGTGATACACACAGTAAGTAACAAACAACAACATAAATAAACCGCCACAGAAGAACCGCATTGGAACGGTCAGTAGAAAGAATTCCACTCGGGGGCTTAAATCGATTTTACATGGCCATAATCCTCGCCCTTACCTCTGTCGCGGTATACACTTATTTTGTTTAGTCCGTATGAAGGCTTCCTATCTCATCAGTGTAACATCTCCGAGAACATACAAATAAAAAAAAACTACAGAGATGAAACAAGTTTGAAATAATCGAATTTTGGATAGAGTTGAACTTACAATTCTTCATCGTCCACCATGTTCGCTATTGTTGTTGCTGTCCCAACTCTAATACCAAGGTGGGTTGAACTGGGGTTAACTTATTCCTACTCTGCACGTTTTGGTGGCCCTGGTGCACCGTGGGTTAACTTAGCTCGCTCAAGACATCACGAAAACTCGCCTATATAATTTTGACCCCCTTTAACCCCACTTTTATATAGTAAAACTGGGGTTTACAGGGGTAAACCTTATTTTTCTTATTTCTGCTCAAAAATATAGATTATGGGTACTAGTTAGAACCGGCTCGATGAGGCGGTTCTAACGAGTATCCACAATCCATATTTTGAGCAGAAATAAGAAAAATATCACAGTTTTCACCTTAAAAGTTTCGTTTTTTTTTCGGGGGTAAATTTATCAATGCATTTGGCGTGTTTTCGTAATGGAATTGCGGTATGTAATAACGTCTGTTGATTATCTCGGTTATTTTTATGCAATACCATGTATGTTCGTACATTTATACGCTTGGGCACTGATTTTGAATCTTGACAGTGAATGACAAGGTCAAAAATAAGCATTTTCAGCAAAGTAGGGGACAAAACTCCGTAAGTAATTGTAAGTCTTTGGAACCTTTCGGTTGCCTTGAAAACCAGTTTTCGTTCAATTTATATAAAAAAAAAAACAAACTTATGTCATCATTCCCCTATCAGAGGCATACTATAGATGAGAAATGATTGAGATCAGCCTGCAGGTTGCAGAGATATAACTGGTCAACTGTGGTGTCGGACGTACGGACGATGGGCGGGCGGACGTACGGACGGAACCACTATACTATAAGCTCCCCTTCGGCCCAGGTGAGCTTAAAAGAAAAACTTGCTTAAACCAAGATGGGACGCTGCTTAATGCTAGTCTGTTCTGGATATGCTATGATTTCCGTCATCCATTTCAAAATCGGTAGGCTTGGCTTATTAGGCAGATGGGATTAATTTCTAGGTGTCATACATGTGTTAATCCATATACAGTCGAACTTCAATGGCTCTAACACCTTTGGGACATCCAAAAATCTGTTCGAGACAGGGGTAGTCCGAGCCACTGAGGGTTACTGTCAGGAGGCATAACGAGATACTTTTTAACATATTTTTGGTGTTCTATAATGAAAATGTATGCTGTGTGTCCTCATTAGAATCGAGGCGATTCTAATGAGTACACATAGCATACATTTGCAAGATAAAAGACTAAAATCTCCTTAATTATCCCCCAGTATTTCTTATGTAGAGGATTTCGCTAGGGACTCAAGAATGGGCTCGACACATCCATGGTAAACGAGCCATCGGTGTTCGAGCCAGCGAAGTTCTACTGTATGACATATAATTTTCCACCCAGCATTCTGGGGCAAGTACATATCCGCTTTACGGAGTGTCTGGTTGCATTATATCACGTTACAAAATGTCCGTGAAATGAATTCCCCTCTAAACCTTACTGAATACAGTCGAACTTCGATGGCTCGAACCCCTTTGGGACCATGAACATTTATTCGACACAGCGGTAGTTCGAGCCACTGAAGGTCACTGCCAAGAGGCCTAACGAGATACTTTTGAACATCTTTCGATGTTAGATAATGAAAATGTTTGCTGTGTGTACTCATTAGAATCGCCTCACCGAGGCGTTTCTAATGAGTACACACAGCACACATTTGCAAGATAAAAGACTGAAATCTCCTTTATCATCACCCACCATTTCTTATCTTGAGGATTTCCCTAGGGGCTCAAGTACGGGTTCGACCCAGCCATGGGAAAAGAGCCATCGGTATTCGAGCCATCGAAGTTCTACTGTATAAAGAAAAAAGTTAACAGGGGCATGCATTATTGCCATTAGTGTTGGCCAAAAATAGATTGACAATACCCGTTAAAACCACATCAATGACGCGGTTCTAACGAGCACACAGAATTCATGTTATAGATAGAAATAAGAAAAATATGAAATATTTGTGATCTTTTTGTACTTGAAAAAAACTCTATGTGTATTTAAACGCATTTTTGATAAAGTTTTACACATTTCCATGCGCTTAAAGCAAACACTGCAGAAGCGATCTGTGGTGGTAATCTGGGCCTGCATCACGCTAACAAGTCCGTGAAATGAACACCCCCTTACACCCCACTATATATAGAGAAAACAGGGGTTTACGGGGGTATACATTATTTTCTTTATTTCTGCTTCTAGACATAGGTTGTGGGTACTCGTTAGAACCGCCTCATTGAGGCGGTTCTAACGAGCACCCCCGCCTCATTGAGGCGGTTCTAACGAGCACCCACAACCTATATTTTAAGTATTAGTAAGGATAATATCACAAATTTTCATCAGAAAATTGACCGTTTTGTGGATGTAAAAATTGCACTATGACGCACGGGTGTGTTATCGTAATGTATACGTTTTGGCACGTTAGGCAGCCGCCTCCATGGATCAATGTGGTTTTCCGTGTGGTTGGCCATAGTTCGTTAGAATTTTAAAACTGTTCGATAGTCATTTGTATCTTGTTTTCGCTACATTAATATCATATTTTAATAACCAGCGTGTGCGCTATTGTCGCGATTCTTACAAAATTATCAGACCGGGAGAACTGGCAGCGCTCAGACAATGGCGTTTAGCTGATTTTCAATCAAACGCTCGTATGGCTTCTGCTGCTGAACATATGGACGGGGTGGTCTCCATTCCACTAATTTTCATAATTCAATATGCTCACACAGACGGTCCTTCTGCTGTGTAAAGATCTATTAATTGTTCTTTGTCAGGCGGTTGATTGCTTGAATATTCCAATTTGTTAACGACAAGTAAATTAATCTAGCCTTCTGTTCAACCGATTTCGTTTTTATTTTCATTCTCTGGGATTATTTCGGCAATAATGAAACGTATACTTGTGCAGTAATAGGCTCTTTATTTATTTTATTTTTTTTTTAAGGAAAAAAGAAAACATACAAAAACAAAACTATTAAATGAATAAATGCAAGTAGATAAAACAAAATAAATAGGGCGATTAAAAATAACTTTAAAAGTTGAGATGAGGTTTCCAATTACAGTAGAACTGCGATGGCTCGAAAACCGATGGCTCGTTTACCATGGATGCGTCAAACCCATTCTTGAGCCCCTAGCGAAATCCTCAACATAAGAAATAGTGGGGGATAATTAAGGAGGTTTTAGTCTTTTATCTTGCAAATGTATGCTGTGTGTACTCATTAGAATCGCCTCGATGAGGCGATTCTAATGAGTACACACAGCATACATTTTCATTACAGAACACCGAAAAGATGTCTAAAAGTATCTCGTTATGCCTCCTGACAGTAATCGCAGTGGCTCGAACTACCCCAGTCTCGAACAGATTTTCGAGGTCCCAAAGGTGTTCGAGCCATTGAAGTTCGACTGTATGTTATTATTATTATTAATATATTTATTTCTACTCCAAAAATAGATCCATTACGAAAACATGCCTATACAAATACATTATCAATGGAAATTAAAAGAGGAAAAATAGTAATATGAGGCGGTTCTAACGAGTACCCACAATCTTTAATTTAAAGCAGAAATAAGAAAAATAAGGTTTACCCCTGTAAACCCAAGTTTTGTTATATAAAAGTGGGGACCAAAGGGGTCATAATTGTATAGGCGTGTTTTCGTTATGCGAAAAAAATCTATTAAATGAATAAATAAATAGGGCGATTAAAACTGACTTTTAAAAACTGAGATGAGGTCTCCAATTATGTTATTTTTTTTATTAATATTTATATATTTATTTCTACTCCAAAAATAGATCGTATACGCTTGTAAGAATCGCCTCTACCAATCAGTTTTAACATCACGAAAACACGCCTATATAATTTTGAACCCATTGAACCCCAATGTTATATAGTAAAACTGTGGTTTCCAGGGGTATTCCTTATTTTTTCTTATTTCTGCTCTAAAATATAGATTCCGGGTACTCGTTAGAGCCGCCTCGATGAGGTGGTTCTAACGAGTGCCCACAATCTTTATTTTGAGCAGAAATAAGAAAAATATCACAAATTTTCATTTTAAAATTTTCATTTTTTCGTTGATAAAGGCGGCAATGTATTAGTATTGACGTGTTTGCGTAATGACAAGTACAAGTACATATACATGTACCCAGTCAATCTATGTTTTGGAGCAGAGAGAAGAGAATCCATGTGAAAGCTCTACCCCCATCCCCCACACCCACCAAGTATGTGGTGTTTCACGGCGTGTTATTTACTCGGACTTGATAACGTGATATGGTGTGGTTCCTTTTATTACGGAAAATTCTGTAAGCAAATAGTGCAGATCCTGATCAGACGCCGCGTTCGCTGATCTTGGCTTGCACTGGTTGCCAAGATGCCGCTTAAGGGGTTTACAAAGATTTCACTTACAGTCGAACTTCAAAGGCTCGAACAACTTTGGGACCTCGAAAATCTGTTCGAGACAGGGGGAGTTCGAGTCACTGAGGATCCTGTCAGGAGGCATACCGAGATACTTTTAGACATCTTTTCGGTGTTCTATAATGAATATGTATGCTGTGTGTACTCATTAGAATCGCCTCATCGAGGCGATTCTAATGAGTACACACAGCATACATTTGCAAGATTAAAGACTAAAATATCCTTAATTATCTCCCACTATTTCTTATGTAGAGAATTTCGCTATGGGCTCAAGAAGGGGTTCGACTCATCCATGGTAAACAAGTCATCGTTCTTCGAGCCATCGAAGTTCTACTGTATTTCGAAGCGATCGTTAAACAGAGGTAGGCGAAAACCAGAGTACCCTGGTAAACATGTTTCTTATTTCTGCTCCAATACATAGCTCGTGGGTACTCGTTGAAGCGGTTCTAACGAGCTCCATGAACCTAGATGCAGAAAATATGACAAAGGTTCAACAGCTAAATAACCGTTTCGGAGATTGGAAAGACCGCTCAACTCCCATCACAAAAACACGCCTCTATAATTCTGAACCCCTTGAATCCCACTTTTATAAAGTAAAACTTTGGTTTACAGGGGTATACATTTTTTTTCTTATTTCTGCTCTAAACTATAGATTGTGAGTACTCGTTAGAACCGCCTCATCGAGGCGGTTCTAACGTTTACTTACAATCTATATTTTGAGCAGAAATAAGAAAACCCATCACAATTTTTCATCTTAAAATCTTCGTTTTTGGCGGTAAAATTTACAATGTACATGTATTTGTATAGGCGTGATTTCGTAATGACACGCATTTGTTATCATTATGGAAGTTGTTACTAAATCATTTTCACAAAAGTCGTTAAAGTCTTCTGGTTGGATGCAGTGGGTATTTCCAAAAATAAACATTACGACTAATTGGGCCCCGTCAAGCGATTTTGTTACTTATCGCCCATGCGAGCAGCGAAGGTTCAGGCGAGCCTGCGCATCCGCGCAGTCTCGCCAGAACCTTCGCTGCTCGCTCATACAAGCAGTGAATCAAGAGGAACCTTCAGACAGAAAGCCATATCCCTCGCCCCTCTGAATGGCTGGGCATGCGCAGTTGAAATTTGTCGTGACGGAATGCTCGAAGACACAAATTCGCTTTGCGGGGCTCAATTAATTTGCAAACGGCGAGAAGAGCGGATTGATAATGAGCCAGGATCCCAATTAGACAAACAGACAAACCGGATTGAGATCTTGACATCAGTGAATGTCATTTCATGTTCCAAATTTGTCCACACATCTGTCCTATGTTTAATTTCCTTTGATTTCAATTGCTTGAAAAAGCAGGTTGTGATACAGACAGCGAGAATATTGAGAGTTTGATGCAACCACGTAGCATTTAAATTAGCCATTGTAACCCTTTCATCCCTTGGCCCCGCCAATCATGGCTTAAAGAAATAGATTGGCTGCATGATGCTTCCATGCAGAGCTGACACCGACCCGCAAACGAGACCTGGTAAACCGCTTAGAGGATCTAAGCCTGTCCAGGCAACGTGGTGCGCGTCGGTCCGTCCATGCTTATAAACCTTATTGGTTTCATTGGGCGGCAGGGTTTGATATGATATGTCATTTCATCTCAATGTCAGGTAAAATTCCCACAAAAGTGGAAGCAACGTCTCCAAAAAGAGATTTACAGTGTTGACGGGGACGTTAAACATCAAATTAAACAAACAAAAACCCTTTTTACCCAGGGTTTCAGAAGACGACAATTCACCTTTAAATTCAGATACGTCCAATAGTTGTTGTGTTTTATCTTTGGTGGGTGGGGTGTGCTGGTGTGTGTGTGTGGGGGGGGGGGGGGGTGGGGGGTGGGGGAGGGGTTAATCAATGATCAAGAACAGGATTGCGTGCAGTGTAGATGGTAAAACCTTAATTTTCTTATTTCAGTTCTAAAATATAGATTGTGGGTACTCGTTAGAACTAACGAGTACCCCACACTCTATATTTTCAGCAGAAATAAGAAAACAATCACAATTTTTCATCCTAATGTTTTTTTTTTGTTTTTTTTTTTTTTTTTTCGGCGGTAAAGTTTGCAATGCATTTTTCATCACGTGAACAAGTCCGTGAAATGAACACCCCCTTACACCCCACTTTATATAGAAAAAACTGGGCTTTACGGGGGTAAACATTATTTTTCTGATTTGTACTCCAAGACATAGGTTGTGGGTACTCGTTAGAACCGCCTCAACGAGGCGGTTCTAACAAGAACCTTCAACCGATGTTTGCAGTATAAATAAGAAAACTATCATGGAATTTCATGTGCAAAGTAGCCATTTTTGAGATGTGAAAAATGCACTATGTCGCACGGGTGTGTTAGCCTAATGATAGGTGTGTTTTCGTAATGATTGCCAGCGTGTACCTTTCTATGAGATGTTTGTCTTCTAAGGTCATTAACCTAACCCATAAATGCTAATCATCACCATTGTCGTCTGTTTTGGCTTCTGCCATTACGAAAGCTCACCCGTGCGACATAGTGCATTTTTCACACCTCCAAAATGGCTACTTTTCTGATGAAAATCAGTGATATTTTTCTTATTAATTCTCAAAACATAGTTTGAGGGTGCTCGTTAGAACCGCCTCAGTGAGGCGGTTCTAACGAGTACCCACAACCTATGTCTTGGAGCAGAAATAAGAAAAATAATCTATACCCCCGTAAACCCCAGTTTTCTCTACATAAAGTGGGATATAGGGGGGTCTTCATTTCACGGACTGGTTAACGTGATGCATGACCATTGTCGTCTGTTTTGGCTTATGCAGTTTACTGTTCAAATCATAAGGGAAACCCTATGGATCAAGACCAGACTGCAAATCTAGGAGTAGTATGATCAGGGTCCACACTGTTTGCTTGTATGCTGAATATACGTTTGAAATGTTTGCAAAATGAAGCAGACAGTTTAAGATGGAAATTTTCATGGCCGCTTAAGGGATAATTATGTTTTGCAGCTTACATGCCCGATTATACAACACTATTTACATTTCCAGTGTAAAGCCTGATGTAAACCTATAGAGAACAGTGTGGTCCATACTTCGATGAACGCATCGAGTCACATGATTTTCAATGACGTCAACTGTGATGCCAGTCCAAACCATTGTTCTCTACGGACGTTGGTGACGTCAACGTTCTTCCGCTCTTTGCAGAATTGCAACGTGTACATTTTTGGTTTGTTTTCAGCTTTAAAAGTTTGCCCTATAAGCATTATTTCGTCCAGCGATGAGGGACATAGAATGTAAATATAAAAAATAAACTTAACTTTCTCTGCTTTTCATAAAATTATGAACGACAGCGGGTCGCTAGCAAAGTTTACATGAACCCCTTTACTTTGCAAGCCACCCACTGCGTTCCTACTTTGATGAACAGCAGAAAAAAAATCATTTCTTAATAACATTACAATAACCAATTCAATACCTAGAATGGCGTATTTCATATACATATTATCTACATGTAGTACTAGTCCTTTTAATACCCGAACCCGCAAACGAAGTTTGTGGTGGGGGTTATACTGAATTTAGCTTGTCCGTCCGGCCGCACACATTGCGGGCTCTACAGTCTGGCTTTATCTACCGATGTCCACCAAACTTCATGCATGGCTTTGCATCCACGAGACCATCGTCAAAGTCAGACGCGTACCATGCGAGTAAAGGCCCTTTGTTCTTCAAATAATGCTGGATTTGTCCATTTCCGGACTCGAATGCTAGTGTCAACCAAACTGTATACAGGCCTCATTGAGGCGGTTCTAACGAGTACCCAAAACCTATGTCTTGAGGCACAAATAAGGAAAACAATGTATACCCCCATTAACCCGAGTTTTATTTAAATAAAGGGGTTTAGGGGGTGTTTACAGGGATATTTCTGGGATGGGCCCAAGCCATTTAATGAGAAAACTATTAGTTATGGACTGAATCTGATTTAATTTTTGTTTGGGCCCCATATATAAGCTATTCAAATTTAATGTTAATTTTGCTGTAAGGTGTGCTTAAAGGATTCTTGGGCCAATCAATTTTTCCATAAGGACCATGCAAATTCAAAAAGGCCCATCAAAATCTTAATTTTTACATATAAATGAATGGGAGGTGGGCCCTTGGCCCATTTTGGGGCTATGATTATATTGGGCCAAAAATATCCCTGTGTTTATTTTACGGACTGGTTCACGTGATGTAACAGTGTTAAAATCTGACGAAAATCCTTTTCTTGGGGAAGAAAAAGAAAAAAGTAACTTTTTCAAATTCATGCAAATGCTACTCGTATTTTTCAACCAAATAAAAGTGGACTGTACTTGGCAGAACACATTGCATGTACCATAACACACCCCTGCGACATTGGGCATTTTTATATCTCCATTACGACTAGTTTTCTGGTGAAAATCCCTGTTGTTTTTTATTCATACTGCAAACATAGGTTGTGGATGCTCGTTAGAACCGCCTTAAAGAGTACCCACGACCTATGTATTGAAGAAAGAATAAGAATAGTTTGGGCAAATAAAACAAAAAAGAAAACAAAATCACAATTTAACCACTTTGGAGATATGAAAAAATGCACATTGTCGCACGGACGTCATAATTAATCGCTGTATTCCGAATAGCAGATGGTGCTACCACTGGAGACACAACATGGAAAAATCGTATTTAAGTCACCAGTCATGATAAGATTTCCATGTATATTTAAATGGAATAGAACAACCTATTTGACTCGAGTAAACATGCTATTATTTTACAACAGCTTTAACTATTATAATATTTTATTACTGTGGTTTACTGTAAACGGAGAACGTTGGAAACGGAAAGGTCGGCCTGCGTGGGGATGCTATGTTTTCCACGGACATGTCTGTAAGCAATCTATTTATAAACTACACCACATTGTTAGGCCTGATCATTACAAATTGATGGCAGTTTTAATTCCGTTAAACACTTGACAATGTAAAAATCGCTAAATGCGAACAGAGACACCTTGCGTTTTACGCCATGTTTACGAGCGAGACAACTTTTGAAACAGCCCATGCAGCAGGTGTTAAATGGAGTTAACGTGTTTCTGCAGTTATTATGACATGTTTGATAGTTTGATTAATTATAGTCCAAACATAGATAAGGCCCTGCCCATCGGGGCTAGGGAAATAGATAGGCTGCATGGTGCTTCCGCGCAGCACTAGAATGTGTAAGCGTGTCCTGGCAAAGTGATGCGTAAAGTGTTCACGTATATAGATCCATTTGGCGGCAGGACTTGAGATGTTATTTCATCTCAGTGTTGGGTAGAAGTACCACAAAATTGGAAGCAACGTCTCCAAAATGACCTAAATTGTGTCAAAGGTGTGTTAACGGAGATGTTAAATCCCCCTTCAAACAAACATTTATTGTGACGAATACACACAACTTTTGTTTGGGTAATGTACAAAATTAAGGAATACTTATCTTTATCCCTTCAAGCACCACACTTTTTTCTCTAATGGTATATAAAGTTGGGTTCATTGGTGTTCATAGACGGGTTGTTTTCCAAAAGAGAGCTGCGGCCTCCGTTTGAAGGAGCATCCATCCCACTAACGACATGCGCGCATGATTAAATTAGTGTTAAAAACACGTGAACACTCTTTCACAAAGACACTGGATGCATGGATGGATTCTTTAATCCCCCAGATAAGAAGAGCATACATACAATGAACACACATAAACAGTTAATTCCACTATTAAGATCACCAAAAATTAAGACTAAAACTGCTTTTGAAAGCTTATTGAGGCGGTTTCAGTTATTCTTTCTTTGTGTTTTCTTTACCTAGTTCCTCCTAATGAAAGACCACCTCAGAGACTGTTCAAACTTTTGAACAGTTCTAAAGGTGGTCTTAATAAACCACCTCAGAGACTGTTCAAAAATGGTCTTTAAGACCACTTTTGAACAGTCCTAAAGGTGGTCTTAAAAAAATAATTAACGGGTCTCCGTGGCCGAGTGGATAAGAGCGCTGACTCTTAATAATTAGGTCTCTCACCGCTGTGGTTTCGAGCCCGGCACTGGCCACATGTGAGACGCCAAGTTCTGCAACGAAAGGTCAGGTGGTTTTTCTCCGGTAACTTCGGTTTTCGCCCACCGCCTATTAACGATCGGCTCGATTTGAGTGAAATAACCTAGAAAAGGCTGTAAATTCAAAAAAAAAAATATATATAAATAATAATAATATAGGAATTTTACCGTACAACACCACAAGGCTATGTTTTTGTTTGTTTGATTTCAGGTTTAACGTCCCCGTAATCACTGTATAGGTTATTTTGGAGACGTTGCTTCCAATTTTGTGGGACTTTTATCCTACATTGAGATGAAATGACATCTCAAGCCCTATCGCCCAATGCAATCAATATGGTTTACACGCAACACTTTTCCTGGGCAGGCTCAGAACCTCTAAGCGGCTTACCAGTACTAATTGTGCGGTTGGTTTCAGCTCTGCGTGGGAGCATCATCCAGCCCAATCTATTTCCCCAAGCCCCAATGGGCGGCGGCGGACAACACCACAAGGACTAATTACGAAACAAAATTGTAAGTGAGTGAGTGTTTGTGTTTTACGTCCCACCAACAGCTAAGGTCATACGGAGACGGGACCTCGGTTTAAAGACTCATCCGAAAGTCTGGAGAAGCCCGGGATCAATCCTGCGATCCCTGGTTCACAAGGCGAGTAGCGTAACCACTACACCACGGAGGCTTCTAAACAAAATATTGACACTAAACAATGATATGACAGTATGAAATTTTAAGTACATTGTAATCAAGGAAACAGAGACAGTGCAGTAACAATAAATAGAACATGTAGGCGCAGATCAGCAGTAGCACCCGTACGGTCTGATCAGCACATCGGTGTTCTTACTGGAGATAGAAAACCATATGGAAGAGTTCTACTCATTTCGCAAACACGCCTATACAAATACATTGCCACCTTTATCGCCAAAAAAAAAATGAAAATTTTAAGATGAAAAATTGTGATATTTGTCTTTTTCCTGCTCAAAATATAGATTGTGACCACTCGTCAGAACCGCCTCATCGAGGCGGTTCTAACGAGTACCAGCAATCTATGTTTTAGAGCAGAAATAAGAAAAAATAATGTTTACCCCTGTAAACCCCAGTTTTACTACATAAAAGTGGGTTTCAAGGGGGTCAAAATTATATAGGCGTGTTTTCGTGATGACATTGTAATCTGTTATCTCTACAGGTAGTTATTTTGTATGCATGTTTGAACTGAGGTGTAACTTCTCCGTCAACGTCGTTTAGGTCATATTTGAGACGTTGCTTCAAATTCAGTTGGACTTTTACCCGACATTGTGATGAAATGACTTCTCAAGCACTACCGCCCTAACGAACCAATAGCATTATATGCACCACTTTGCCTGGGCTTACGTTAAACCTCAAATCAAACAAAAAAAAAGACCTTCGAAGCGATTTACCAGTACTCCTATCGATCGGTTTCAACTCACAAAGTCCGATGGGCGGGGTCCCAACAAACATAGTTTTGTCACACCGAATACACGCTTTCTTGTTACAGAGCTCGTACATGTACTTTGTTCGGATTATGCATTCCTTTATTTTAGTCATTTCACTCACACCCTATTCTTTTGTTGGTCTGAGATACATTACGTGAACAAGTCCGTGAAAAGAAAAAACTCTTTAACCACACTTTATAACGAGAAAACTCGGGTTTACGGGGATATACATGCTTTTTCTTATTCTTGCTCCAAGACGTGGGTTGTTGGTACTCGTTAGAACCGCCTCATCTTACGAGGACCCATGTTTGCAGTATAAATAAGAAAAATATCACTTGTTTTCATAAAAAGTAGCTATTTTTATGTAACAATGCACTATGTCGCACGGGTGCGTTATCGTAATGAATGAGACAATTTTTGGCCACTAACATATTTGTGTGTGTGTATGTGTGTGTGTGTGTGTATGTGTGTGTGTGTGTGTGTGTGTGTGAATTCGGGTTTAACGTCGCTTTCAACAATTTTTCAGTCATATCACGACGGTGTCTGGTTGCGACAGGGAGCTCAATGCTCACTTTTATAGTGCTGCCTCACTGATATCATGTCCCAGACACATTACATGATACCACTCCCAGTCAAATTATCCTGGCACCGGGTCGACCAGTCCTACTTCTACCCCGTAAATCTGAGTGTCAAGCGAGAAGCAGCTAGTACTATTTTTAACAACTTTGGTATGTCGCGGCCCGGGATCGAACCCGTGACCTCCCGTTTCCCGGAGCGGACACTCTACCAACTGAGCCACCGGCGCCGGTCTAACATATTTAATTATTACAAATATAAGAATATTATATGGGTGTGAGGGGTGGATAGAAAAAAATCCGTCCCAAGGGTCACTGTCCACCCCTCACATCCATATTCGATTCTTTTTCTTGCATACCTTCCATTTCTTAGCGCGGAATTTCAATGCTAAAGTCACTTCAGTTACTAACGTCCGCCATATTGTGTTGACACTGCAGGAATGTAAAGTGACGTCACGGATCGTGCATGACGTCAACCTTAACGACGGCGCACACAAGGTCGTAATCAACCAGTGCATTTATCAAACACGCGATTATATTCGATTTGGGGTCGGAACACCAGGGTCAGAACATAAATTTCTATCCCAGGGTAAAATCGCGGATTTCCTTGTCTGGTGTGCAAGAATATAAGAATCTTATATGGGTGTGAGGAGTGGATGGAAAAATCCGTCCCGAGGGACACTGTCCGGCATCACGAGGCTTGCCGAGGGGCGGATTTTTCTATCCACCCCTCACACCCATATAGGATTTTTTTTTCTTGCATACCCTCCATTTCTATTGCGAATTTTTAATGCTGCTGTCTCTTCGGTTACCGACGTCCGCCATTTTGTGATGACACAACAGGAACGTTTAGTGACGTCACGCATGACGACGCCGCGCATGAGGTTGTAATCAACCAGTGTATTTATCAAACACGCGATTATATTCGATTTGGGGTCGGAACACCAGGGTCAGAACATAAATTTCTATCCCAGGGTAAAATCACGGATTTCCTTGTCTGGTGTGCAAGAAGATTTAATCCATACTTGCTATTACATAGAGGATCTTACATGAGTGTTCATGTATTATTGAATTTATTAAACGAGTTGAGGAAAAAAGATAAAATGCGAGGCTGTGCCGAGCATTTTATCCTTTTTTCTCAACGACTTTAATAAATTCAATAATACATGATCACGAATGCAAGATTATATTTATCATATGGCATTTAAAACGCATTTTACTCACGATTGTTTGACAAAAATGTCGAAATTCCGCCATTAGTAAACGCGACGTCGATAATGACGTAGTATATGTAACGTTACGGGGCGTATCCCACTAATTTGCATATTTAATCCACTAGTGGATTATCGAATTTATTACATGACGTCATAACATTTTCAGACGCGACGTCATATGATAAAATTAATTTATTTCAGTGTTTCGTAAAACTTCAAATGCCCCTGTGGCTACGGAACCCGGGAAGGGACATTTTTTTTTAAATTGTGCGCACAAGATATATCGTGCGCACAAGATATATCTTGTGCGGACATGATATTATCTTGTTCGGACAACATATTATCTTGTGCGCACAATATATTATGTTGTCTGAACATGATAATATCTTGTGTTTGTGCGGACGAGATATATTCTTGTTCGCATAACTTAATATCATGTGCGCACAAACTATTATCTTGTCTGCACTAGATAATATCTTGTGCACCCAAAATAATAATAATGTTGTGCGAACAAGATAAAATCGTGTCTGCACAAGATAATATCTTGTTCGTACAACTTCCCAAGATCTATGTTGTGCGCACAGGATAATATCTTGTCCGCACAAGATAAATTATGTTGTCCGCACAAGATTATTTTATCTTGTGCGCACAATATTATATTGTGCGCACAAGATTATATCTTGTTCGCACAACTTAATATCTTGTACGCACAACATATTTAAACAAAAACAAATCCATGTCCCTTCCCGGGATCCGAATATTCCACACATACAACGAATCCCATGAATCGGTACGAACTGATAAATTTAAGGATTTGCGAGGATCCGTTGAATTTGTTAATTTTCCGGTTTTATTCGTGACACTCTTCGGTCTGGTTACAAGGTTCGACCTAATTACAATATTCGTGAGTCTCGACTGGATTCGCACGAATGTTGTCGAGAATTCACTACGGTTTATATGAATCTATAGCGAATACAGCATGAAAGTTACATGACGTAAACAAGTTCGTGAAACGAACGCCGCCTTAAACCACACTTTATATAGAAAAATGGGGTATGCAGGAATCAGTTAGTAATCAGTTAAGAATGCTTCGAGTGCATGTCCGAATCCGATACGTGTTCCATAGTTCAGTCGAAGAATCGTAACTAAAACATAAAATGTGATATTGATTGCCATCCGTCTTCACGAAAAATGCAGACTATTGGACAATACTGGTATTTGTAACAGAAGTGAAGGCAATGATCAGGAATCTATGCAAAGAAATTATTATTCTGGCAACAAATAAGCCTTCAGTCCTGTAAATGCTTATTCGGTCCTACAAAAAGTCAGTCACCCTGACAGCTGTCCTGCACCAGTAAAAATAACAATCGCGATACACACCAACTGAACACGTCCTTGTAGCGAAAACCCCTCTTAACCCCACTTAACCTAGCGAAAAATGAGGTTTACAGATGTCTGCATTATTTTCCTCATTTTTAGCTCGGCTGTTTTCGAAGAAAACGACGAGGTATTGTCATAGCTCTGGCGTCGTCGTCTGCGTCTGCGTCGTCGTCGTGCAAAAACTTGGACATTTTGTAATATCTCTGTAATTACTGAACATATTTACTAGAAACTCGGACTAGTTGATCATTATGAAAAGGGGAACCCATACCAATAGGTGAGTTAACCCTAAAACTAATTTTGACACAGTTATGCCCCTTTTTAGACTTAGAATTTTTGCAAAAACTTGGACATTTTGTAATATCTCTGTCATTACTGAACATATTTACTTGAAACTCGGACTAGTTGTTCATTATGAAAAGGGGAACTCATACCAATAGATGACGTAACACTCAAAATATTCTTGGCACAGTTATGTCCCTTTTCCGACTTAAACTTTTTGCAAAAACTTGGAGATTTTGTAATATCTCTGTCATTACTGAACATATTTACTTGAAACTCGGACCAGTTGTTCATTACGAAAAAGGGAACTCATACCAACAGATGAGGTGACCCTCAAAATATTTTTGGTATAGTAATGCCCTTTTCGACTTAGAATTTTTGCGTCGTCGTCGTGCAAAAACTTGGACATTTTGTAATATCTCTGTCATTACTGAACATATTAACTTGAAACTCGGACAAGTTGTTCTTTATGAAAAGGGGAACTCATACCAGTAGGTGAGGTAACCCTCAAAATAGTTTTGGCACAGTTATGCCCCTTTTTCGACTAGAATTTTTGTGAAACTAAAAGAAACTGCAGCCGAGCGTTGGCACCCGCATGCGGTGCTCTTGTTGGCAAAATATATAGGTTGTATGTACTTGTTAGAACCGCCTCATCGACGCGGTTCTAACAAGCACACACAACCTATGTTCAGAGCATAAGAAAAACATGACAAATGTTCAATCAGAAAAAAATAACCATTTTGGAGATATGAAAGAATACACAAGGCCACGCGGGAGTGTTACCATAATGTTTTTTTTTTTTCTTTTTTTTTTCTTTACAACATTGCTAAGCCAGCAAGAGACATAAAACATAAATGGACAATACAACACTTAAGAAGTAGTACATGTAATAATTACGCCACTAAATCACACGTTTTATAGATAAATTTTGGATTTACGAGGGGGGGGGGGGGGGGGGAAGTGATAGCTGTCCTTATTTTCGCTGCAAAACATAGATTGTGGGTGTTCGTTAGAAACACCTCAATGCAGATAACGGATGTATACATTACTGCTGTTATATTTGCCGAAACACATTGATTGTTGATGTTCGTCAGAATAGCCCCAATGAGACGGTTCTTACGAGTACCCACTGTCTGTATTTGGACTATAAATATGAAACAAAAGACATACTGTCATCTGTAAAAGCTAGTTCTAGGGATAGGAAAGACATCAATTTAGCACACGCGAATGTAAGACAAGGGGGCCTTATCATAATGAAGTTGCAAAAGAATTGTCTTTTGACTATATAGCAGTGCATGTTGAATTTGAGCTGCAAATTTAGTGTTCATGACACGATCTAGTCATTCCAGCTTATAAATGAACTAAGAACAAGAGGCCCATGGGCCACTTCGCTCACCAGAGGTCATGTGGTTTATACCATATACAGGTATGGTGCCTATCTTGGTCATGTGACAACAAAGGGCCACCATGCAATCAGTAAAATCCACTGTCTTGTCTTTTTTTCCATACAATTGTCTATGTGACCAAATTTGATCGTGACGTAAAAACAGATCAAGGTCAACCAAAGGTCATCTTTTGAACACAATTGGTAGGGTCTGAGCCCTCGATGCTGCATACCAGTGTTCAAAGTTATCGGCCATTTGGTTCCTGAGAAGAAGATTTTTAAGGTTTTTACCATATACGGGCATGGCAGCCATATTGGTCATGTGACCTATTCCTTACGAACAAACTTTCATTCCCCCTTCCCATAGAAGCTCAATATGTAATTTGGTTTCAATCAACCTTGCAGTTTGAGTAGAGAAGAAGATTAAAATAATGAATCTCAGCCATCCAGGACAAAGGTCAGCAAATGACCTTGACCTTTGGAGTTGAAAAACTTCCATTCAGTTGATTGCAAATATCATTTCTGATGCCACAGGTTACTATGCAATCAGAAAAATCCACTGTTTTGCCCTTTTTCCATACATATGTCTAAGTGACCATATATGACCTTGAGGTAAAATAGGTCAAGGTCAAAAGTCAACATTTGAACAAACTTGGTAGGGCACGAGTCACCGATGTTGCATACCAACTTTCAAGGTCATCGGCCGTTTGGTTCCTGAGAAGAAGATTTTTAAAGGTTTTTACCATATATGGGCATGGCAGCCATATTGGTCATGTGACCTAGTCCTTACGAACAAACTTTCATTCCCCCTTCCCATAGAAGCTCCACGTGTAATTTGGTTTCAATCAACCTAGCAGTTTGAGTAGAGAAGAAGATTAAAGTACGGAATCTCAGCCATCAAGGACAAAGGTCAGCAAATGACCTTGACATTTGGAGTTGAAAAACTTCCATTCAGTTGATTGCAAATATCATTTCTGATGCCACAGGTTACCATGCAATCAGAAAAATTCACTGTTTTGCCCTTTTTCAATACATATGTCAAAGTGACTATATTTGACCTTGCGGTAAAATAGGCCAAGGTCAAAAGTCATCATTTGAACAAATTTGGTAGGGCCCGAGTCACCGATACTGCATACCAAGTTTCAAGGTCATCGGCCATTTGGTTCCTGAGAAGAAGATTTTTTTAAGGTGTTTACCATATATGGGCATGGCAGCCATATTGGTCATGTTACCTAGTCCTTACGATTAAACTTTCATTCCCCCTTCCCATAGAAGCTCCACATGTAATTTGGTTGCATTCAACCTAGCAGTTTGAGTAGAGAAGAAGATTAAAATACTGAACCTCAGCCATCCAGGACAAAGGTCAGCAAATGACCTTAACCTTTGGAGTTGAAAAACTTCCATTCAGTTGATTGCAAATATCATTCTGATGCCACAGGTTACCATGCAATCAGAAAAATTCACTGTTTTGCCCTTTTTCCATACATATGTCTAAGTGACAAAATTTGACCTTGAGGTAAAATAGGTCAAGGTCAAAAGTCATCATTTGAACAGACTTAGAAGGGCCCGAGTCACCGATGCTGCATACCAAGTTTCAAGTTCATCGGTCATTTGGTTCCTGAGAAGAAGGTTTTTAAAGGTTTTTAACATATATGAGCATGGGGGCCATAATGGTCATGTGACCTAGTCCTCACAATCAAACTTTCGTTCCCTCTTCCAATAGAGGCTCCACATGTAATTTGGTTTCAATCGACCCAGCAGTTTAAATTGAGAAGAAGATAAAAATACTGAATCTGAGCCTCCCGGACAAAGGTCCGAAAATGACCTTTGACTTCGGAACTGACAAAATTCCATTCAGCTGAGTGCAAATATCATTTCTGATGCCACTAGCCACCATGCAATCAGAAAAAGCAACTGTTTTGCCTTTTTTCCATACAAATGCATAAGTGAGCATATTTGACCTTGACGTAAAACAGGTCAAGGTCAACCAAAGGACATCATTAGAACAAGCTTGGTAGGGCCCAAGTCCCTGATGCTGCATATCTAGTTTCAAGAACATCAGCCATTGGGTTCTTGCGAAGAAGATTTTAAAGGTTTTTATCATATATAGGCATTGCAGCCATATTGGTCATGTTACCCAGTCCTCACGAACAAACTTTCGTTTCCCCTTCCCACAGAGGCTCCACCTGTAATTTGGTTTCAATCCACCCAGTAGTTTAAGTTGGGAAGAAGATAAAAATACTGAATCTGAGCCTTCCCGGACAAAGGTCAGTAAATGACCTTGACCTTCGGAACTGACAAAATGCCATTCAGCTGAGTGCAAATATCATTTCTGATGCCACTTGCTACCAAGCAATCAGAAAAATCAACTGTTTTGCCTTTTTTCCATACAAATGTCTAAGTGACCATATCTGACATTGACGTAAAACAGGTCAAGGCCAACCAAAGTTCATCATTTGAACAAACTTGGTAGGGTCCGAGTCCCCAATGCAGCATACCAAGTTTCAAGAACCTCGGCCATTCGGTTCTTGACAAGAAGATTTTTAAAGGTTTTTAACATATATGGGCTTGGCAGCCATATTGGTCATGTTACCCGGTCCTCACAAACAAACTTTCGTTCCCCCTTCCCACAGAGGCTCCACTTGTAATTTGGTTTCAATCGTCTCAGCAGTTTAGGTAGAGAAGAAGATAAATATACTGAATCTGAGTCTTCCTGGACATAGGTTAGTAAATGACCTTGACCTTCAGAACTGACAAAATTCCATTCGGCTGCGTAAAAATATCATTTTTGATGCCACTAGCAACAATGCAATAAAAAAAATCCACAGTTTTGCCTTTTTACTATACAAATGTCTAAGTGACCATATTTGACCTTGAGGTAAAACAGGTCAAGGTCAACCAAAGGTCATCATTTGAACAAACTTGGTAGGGCCCGAGTCCCCGATGCTGCATACCAAGTTTCAAGAATATGGGCCATTCGGTTCTTGAGAAGAAGATTTTTAAAGGTTTTTACCATATATGGGCTTGGCGGCCACATTGGTCATGTGACCCAGTCCTCACGAACAAACTTTCGTTCCCCCTTCCCACAGAGGCTCCACATGCAATTTGGTTTTAATTGGCCAAGTAGTTTTAGAGTAGATGTTGTTTGAAAATGTTGACGACGCAGACGACGCAGACGACACAGACGACGGACCATTGCCTATACTATAAGCTCTCCCGGAGCCTTCGGCTCTGACGAGCTACAAAACGGTTCTAATAATGAGATACCATTGTATGTGCCTTTCTAAAAGACTTCAATGCAATCACAATACTTTGAGTCACACTTTTCTTGTTACGCAAAGCGGATGAAGTCGGCGATTCTCTAGCCCCGATGTTTGCCGTTCGCTCATCCATCGCGAAAACACACCTATACAATCCCGATCCCCTTCAACCCCACTTTTATATTGTAAACTGGGGTTTACAGGGGTAATCACAATTTGCATATTAAAACTTTCATTTTTTCGGCGATAAAGGTTACCTTGTATTTTTATAGGCGTGCTTTCGAAATCCAGGCGAACTAGACTTTTGCTTAAACTTCTGTCTGAATTGTCACTAAGTATAGAAAAAATATACGTTATCATAATTAGATTAGGTTAGAAGTTAAACATTCTGACTGGTTTTTTGACCGGGACCTTGCAATCCAATGATTTATATTCGGACATTTAACACAACCAACAAATAGATCTGACTCGCAACGTTACCATTCAAGAGGATGTGTCGGGTTATTGAATACTCTCCTGATCTTTGAATCTGTTTATGTGATGTTTTTCATTTCCTCAAACTATTTTTCCGATAGTTTGTTATCAGAAAATTGATTAAACAAGTTTTATAGCAAGAAACACAAAGAACGGAACATTTTAAAATGATGAAAAGTTTCAGATGTCTTAACCCCTTTTACAGGCTGTCTGGCGTTGATTGGATGTATCAACGTATTGTGACATTTAGAAGGAGGAGAAAATTGTATGAGGAAGATTTATTACCGAACAAACATCCATTCCATCGGTTTGCAGACAGAATTCATCTGCATTCCAATACACGGAAAGAATTTTATAGCATGCCGTTAATGGCATTGTCGTATAAATTCTTATCTAAATCTAGTATTAAGAAGTAAAGGAATGTTCAATCAAAGATTTATGAAAATGAGGGAATATTACAATGTCTGATCACAATGCTATAAATGTTTGTTCAAGTCCGCCAAACAAGGCACTTGTGCATTTATTATATACCCGCCTACGACATTTTCCATTCCGGGGTTACTATGAAAGACCAGTTCAATATCATGTTTCACATCACAAAAACACGCCTATATAATATTGATCCCCTTGAACCACACTTTTATATAGTAAAACTGGGGGTTACAGGGGTAAACCTTATGTTTCTTATTTCTGCTTTAAAATATAGATTGTCGGTACTTGTTAGAACTGCCGATGAGGCGGTTCTCTCGAGTACCAACAATCTATATTTGGAGCAGAAATAAGAAAAAAGTATCACAATTTTATCTTTTTTTTTTTTTTTTGTCTTCATTTTTAAGGTGGTAAAATTTACCATGTATTTGTATAGGCATGATTTCATAAAGAGATTACGATAGCACAGCCGCGTATTAGATTTGAGTCTTTCATATCTCTAGATCTAGCAGTTTCAAGATTAACAAAAAAAAAAAAAAAAAAAAAAAAAAAAAAACATTTTTTTTTTTTTTTGTTTTTGTTATGTTTTGTTTTCTAATGTCTTAACCAAACATTGATTTTGGGTGCTTAATAAGGTGGTTCTAATGCGTACATATGCCGACAATGTATGTTTTAGAGTGAAAAGAAAAGAAATCATATAACGAGGCGCACAACATATCATTCAGCCCTCGTAAGTTACTATACGCGGGTGTTTTAATGTCTTCCGTCTAAAAATTAGGCCTAAACAATGGCCCTCAAATATATATATATATATATTGTTTTAATTGCACAATGGAAACAATGATTTCAAAGGACAAGAAAATATAAACTGCACTGTGTTGAAGGGCAGCAAGTCTTTTTTTACCATCACGTGAACAAGTCCGTGAAATAAAGACCCCCGTAAATCCCACTTTATATAGAGAAAACTGGGGTTTAGGGGGGTAAACATTATTTTCCTAATTTCTGTTCCAAGACATAGGTTGTGGGTACTCGTTAGAACCGCCTCAATGAGGCGGTTCTAACGAGCATCCAAAACCTATGTTTGGAGTGTAAATAAGAAAAATATTATGGATTTTCATAAGAAAATTGGCCATTTTTGAGATGTGAAAAAAATGAACTATGTCGCACGGATGTGTTATCGTAATGCAACCGCCACACATTCCTTTAACACCAGATGTAAAAACTTTAAATATGGCTATGAAACGGTTTCTTACACAAAGTAAGGCACATGGTTGTTTAAGTTATGTGTTAAATGGCATCTTCCACCTTGTAAATAGCAAAAGACCATTTCGAAATTTAAGAGTGTTAGGTTGTCCTTTCTTCAAAATTTCCGAAATAATTCATGTTCAGTCACTCAAATGACTAAACTTTTTGTAATCGCTTATAATCTATGCCCTGATCAGACGCCTACTTCTGCTCCGCCTGACCTGCGTCTTTTTTACCATAACCAGTTTTCCCCATTTTCTTCAAAATTTATAATTTGGAAAAAAAAATGTCTGAACTTTTTGCAAACATCGTAGGTCCTGATCAGACGCCTAGTTCTGTTGCGTTTGATCTGAGTTTGCACTTTTAGCCAATTGGCGTCAAATGGAATATTCCACTTTGTAAATAGCACAAGACCATTTCAAAATTTAAGAGTGTGAGGTTGTATTGTTTTCAAAAATTATTATGAAAATGTCTGAAGCTTTTTGAAACAATGAAACAATGCAGGCCCTGATCAGACACCTAGGTTTTCTGCGTCTGAACTGGGCCTGCACTGTTTGCCATTGGCGCTAAACCTTATGAGCTTTAAAAATGTGGGTATTTAAGCCTTTACCTTTTCCTGATTTATTTATCTATCTATTTATTTTTGTTCCAAACAGAGATTGTTTGTTCTTCATTGCGCCTATACCAATACGCCTATACAAATCTATTGAACTTTTTACCACCAAAACTGAACATTTTCCGTTATTTTAATATTTCTGCACAAAATATAGATTGTGGGTACTCGTCAGAACCGCCTCGCCGATTCGGTTCTAAATTTCCGAATAAGAAGAATAATATATATTCCCTTAAATTCCAATTTTACTATTTAGAAGTGGGGTTTAGCGGGATCAAATATGTATAGATGTGTTTTCGAGATGTGTTAGAAACACCATAAACACCCATTACAAGGCGGTTCTGATGAGCGCCCACAAACAAATAAACAGACGTGACTTGTCAAACACATATCCCAGGGTAAATGATTACCCTCTTGTTCCCCTACACCATATTCCTCAGAATACCCCGAGTGTTTATTATCTCTAAACTGCCAGACATTAGGGTGTTAGGCAACCAAAATATGTCTTTAAATGTAAATGTAATTGTGTGTGTTTATCCGAAGAAATCACTACTGATAAGAGAGACCAATACTGCCATTAATTTATGAACGAATTAAAAAATAAAATAAAGAATATGGGTCAAACATACGAGCTTAGAGGATTTTGATTGGCCCGTGCTCTTTCGCATTCACGCGTTTTATCTTCACTTACCTGTCTGGAATTCTCTCGCAAAGAAACGCGTATTGAGTTAACCTAACGCGTTTTGAACAATAACTTTCATTGGTTGATATTAAACGCGTTGCAATCGCGTATGAACGCGATGAAACACGTATTGAAGCGCGAAAATTTTACACGCACCCAATGCGCATGTGTTACGCGGACAAAACGCGAAAATGATCAAGTTCTTCTCGGGCTTATCTGTATATTGTCATCTCGTTCATGGGTCCATTTGGAGGTAGATTTCAGGCGGTTAAAAGTTCTGAATGTGCAAAAACTAAATTGACAGGAAAGACCGAAGGTTTCACAAACTTCCAATAACCGCTTCGCATCATCAATATCATTCGAATCAAGAAAGGTTCGGGTGTACCATGACAAGCGTTACAATAAGTTTTGGTAAGCAGAACCATAGACACTATAGGCACTATATAGGAATATCGGGCACCTCCGATCTTTGTTTGAGGCAGAAGTAAAGCTGAATATTACATTTTTGTTTCTCTGAAAGAAAAAAGGTAAACAATTATGGTACCACTGAAAAGGTTTGTGACAAGGAATGCTCATGTGAAATATGAAAGCCCAATCACTTACCAATCGAAAGTTATGGCCAATGTTAAAGTTTTTAAAAAGTGGGTCAAACATCAAGTTCAAGGTCACAAATTATGGTAACACTGGAAATGTCTTGTGACATAGAATTTATACGCGAAATATGAACGCCCTATCACTAATCAATCAAAACTTATGGCCAATGTAAAGATTTTTAAAAAGTAGGTCAAACATCAAGTTCAAGGTCACAAGGTAAAAAATTATAGGATTGTTGGAAAGGTATTGTGACATAGAATGCACATGTGAAATATGAAAGCCCTATCATATACCAAACGAAAGTTATGGCCAATGTTTTCGTTTTTTAAAAGAAGGCCAAACGCCAATGTCAAGGTCACAAGGTCAAAAATTATTGTACCGTCGGAAAAGTCTTGGGACATAGAAAATGCACATGTAACATATGAAAGCACTATCACTTCCAAGTCGAAAGTTATGGCCAATGTTAAAGTCTTTAAAAAGTTGGTCAAACATCAAGCTCAAGTTCACGAGGTCAAAATTGTGGTACCACTAGAAAGGTCGTGTGACAAGGAATGAACAAGTGAAATATGAAAGCCCTATCATTTATCATTCAAAAGTTATGCCCAATGTTAAGGTTTTAGCGGACAGACAAACAAACAGACAAACAGAGAAATAGACGGACAGACAACAACTACATTCTTCCGAAGCTTTGTTTCCGGGGGCATAAAGCACTCGCCATGTCATACGGGCCTCCGTGGCCTAGTCGGTAAGAGTGCTGACTCTTTGTCATTAGGTATCTCATCGCTATGGTCCGAAACTCGCTCGGATCACATGTGAGATGCTAAGTTCCGCAACGGAAGGTCAGGTGTTTTTTGTTTTTTTCTCCGGAGTCCGTTGTTTCGTCCGCCTCTGATCAGAGACCGACTCGAAACAAAATAATTTAACTTGTAACAGAAATAATAATTCGATCAATCAATCAATCAATCAAATAAATAAAACTCGCCATTTCAGACGATTCCTTAATGAGGGTTGAGAGCTCAAAACAATCTAAAGAAGGCACAGAGCCACAACATATCCAACCATTTTTACATGTACCATTCCGGTTTAGACCCCCGCCAATCGGGATTAGGAGAAATATATGGGGATCCGTGGTGCTTCCCAGCAGAGCTGGATCCGACCATACATGAAAACTGGTAAACCGCCTAGATGGTCTAAGCCTGTTCAGGGGAAAGTTATACGAGTCGGGCCGTACATGCATATATAAACCCTTTTGGTTCTATTGGGCGGCAGGGTTTGAGATGTAATTTCATATCAATGTCGGGTAAAAGCTCCACAACATTAGAAGCATCGTCTCCAAAATGACCAAAATTGTATTGACGGGGACGTTAAAACTCAATTCAAACCAAAAAAAAAAAAAAAAAGCAACATCCCGGTTCCGGTGTGGATTTCCGATACCAGCATCCGATACTCGATCCGAAATTCCCATTATCATTCGGACGTCGGTAACAGATTGTTTTTGTTTGTTTGTTTGATTGGAGGTTTAACGTCCCAGTCAACACTTTATAGGTCATTTTGGAGACGTTGCTTCCAATTTTGTGGGACTTTTACCCGACACTGAGATGACATGACATCTAAAGCCCTGTCGCCCAATGAAACTGATTGGGTTTATAAGCATGGATGTTCCGACTCGCAGCGCTTTGCCTGGGCAGACTTAGATCCTCTAAGCGGTTTACCAGTACTCGTGTGCGCTCGGTTTCAACACTGCTTGGAAGCACCATGCAGCCCATCTATTTCTTCAGGGCCCGATCGGCGGGGCTGTAAGTAACTGAGTGTAAAATCTGCTACACCAGGTAATAAAAAATAAATAAATGACTAAGAAATTCTTTTTTGTTATAACTATTATATGGTACTAATTATGAATAACAAGTGATTTTCTTTTGAGAGCCTATTAAATGACAGTTGCAAATGCCATTGCCATCTTGTAATGCATGGATAGAGCTCAATGCCAGTTGGTCCCTGGATATTCAATCTTATTTAACGCCAGCTGCTTCTTGTTATAAAGAAAGACTACCCTAGAGTCTCACCATCGGAATAGCTGTTCTCTGTATTCATTATGATAATTCTGTCCCTCTTGGTCCTGTCATTGTTTATTATTATTATTATTATTATTATTATTATTATTATTATTATTATTGTTATTATTATTATAAGTCAACTCTCTTTTATACCGACACTCGTTACGACGGCAAAACTCGTTATAACAGCAATTTCAATGGGATGACTACTTAGCTAATGCTATGTTCCCACTATCACGATTCGCGCCACGATTGCAATCGTGTTCTTAATCGTGGATTAATCGTGGTGATCCTATGAGATCTTATCAGATCTTGGGGTCAGTCGTGGCAATCGTGTTAATCGTAGAAAATTTTTGAACGGTTCAAAATTTTTCCACGATCAACACGATCGATTTCAAATCGGGATCATCGTATCACATCGTGTTGCATCGTAACAAAGCGCGACGGATCGCATCTAATCGTGCTTCCAAATCGCGGTGATCGGGGCCAATCTTCGACAAAACAAGCACCGCGTTCTGTTGAGATGTGTTGCGATCTCACAAGATCTGTCACGATTTGTTACGCTCTGTCGGGTCCCATTGCTCAAGACCTGTCACGAATGACTCGTGATCAGATACGAGATCATACGAGTAAATGCGATTAGATACGAGTAGGCTACGTTTTTATACGAACGTTCACGATCTATTACGAGTTCTCAAGATTTAATGTGACTCATCCAGCGATCTGCTCATGAGTGAGTTAGTGAGTGAGTGAGTGTATTTCAGTCTTACGCCCCACCAATAACTAAGGTCATACGGAGACGGAACCTCGGTTTCTAGACTCATCCGAAAGTCTGGAGAAGCCCGGGATCGATCTTGCAATCCCTGGTTTATACAAGCCTTTGCTAGTATTGTTAAAGCCTATGAAAGATGCCACCCAAGGGTAATGGAAGCTAAGAATGGAAACGGCAAGCCTGAACCATTCCAGCCAGAAAAATTGCCGCATTGTCATCATCCGCACTCCTACCATCATCAATGGTTGGGGGTCAGTCGGTTTATGCTGTAAAAGTTCAAGAAACAATTAAGTCCAAGGTCAGTCCGGCTGTATTTATACCAGTCGGGGTCAAGTCGTAGCTCAAATCATGATCGTGAAAAACATCGAGACGACAGTCGTATGCTTTCGTAACGGAGCGCATCGGCTCGTGATGAGCGAATAAGAACGTATCTGCACGTATCAGATCGTCCCAATTCGGGGTACTCGATCGTGATGATCGTTCCAGATCGAGACCAAGTCGTAGACTCGATCGCAACAATCCTATTGGAACGCATTTGGTCGTATCTGAACGTGAGAGCAGACCGTGGCTGATCGTGATACCTGAAATTGACAAATCGTGATTGGATTGCATCCGAGCGCAACGAATCGTACCAGAACGTATCGAATCTCATCACCTCGTATCCAAACCTGAACTTTCAGAGAATATTCCACGACCAGCTACGAATGGCCAATCGTGGCGTTCGTAACGGATCGCACGACAGTGGGAACCTAGCATAAAGGCTTGGTTTGAGTAGCGTGGGATTTCCTAGGGTTGGTCAGGAAAGATTCTTGTAATCTTATACTCCCTGAAACAAATGTTACAGATATTTGTTAGACTCGCCTCACCGAGAGAAATGTCTAAGAAATGTCTGTTACATTTGTTTCTTGGAGTAATGTTGGGGAAAAAGGTATTCTATTACCTTTCATACCACTAATTGGGATTCGTTATAACTGCACAATAATAGGGAATAAATACTGTCGTTATAACGAGGGTACTCTGTATTATTATTATTATTATTATTTCTGCTGTGTGTAACGTGTCATGGCGATGAATGCAGTGGTACATGAAGCCAATTACCACCATTACGCATTTCTTTTGTTTCAAACGTGTTTCATGTGTTGCCTAAGCCAATCTCAAATTACGACGGAGGAAAGTGGGCGAAGAAAGAAATTAAGTAAGACAATCCGACGTCACGCATGTTTGAAACGGCGATAATTATGTATTTTATGTCAATACAGCGCTACTTTGATGCTAATTCGTGTGTTTTTTATCCATGATCTTAACAGATACTGTTTGGCAGACGTGTGAACAACTTCGTTAAAGTACGGTATATCCACATTCTATATTCTAGGGCAGTAAAAATGACAAAATAATCCCTTGTAATGAAAAAATAAATAAATAAAGCCATATTAAAAATTTTCTCAGGCACATTTATCAGTGTATACAGTGGTGTTGTCCATGTTAATTTCAGGGACTTGTTAAGTAACATTAGTAATGATTTGAGATTAATTTGAGACTGGCGTCTGTACAGCCTCGCATGATGGCTTAAGGTATATATTTTTTTATCTTGGATTTCCCGGGGATTGAATTTTATTATGTGTGGAACCAAAGAATCTCGGCAGATTACATCGTTGTCGAAAATAATTATGTACCACAATTGATCCCCACAATTGATCCACACGCAACCGTTATCCGTTTCAAATATGTTTCATTTGATAGACATGACAGTAGCAATCTTCCGCTATAACCAATGTCTATCCATCATGGACAATTTCCAATTCTTCTACTGACAGACAATCTTGCAGGCTTTCACCTACTGATGCCCTCAATCTAAATATGTTGTAACAATTTTCTCTTATGCTTGTTATCAAAAGTAACTGATAATTGACCCGAGTTTTTTCTATATAATACCGATATTGACCTATTTATGCAAACAAACGCTTCCACCGTAGACATTTTAAAGTGTAACGGCTCGAAAAGCTTACCTTCCCTTATTTACAAACCTGATTACGCAGCGCCGGATTAGCGTCAGACAGTAGACTCCTTGGCTCAGTTGGAGCATTGAACTTTTCCCCCACGCCCCCGCCCATAGGGGCTTGAAGAAATATATGGGCTGCACGATGCTTCCACGCAGAGCTGAATCCGGCCCGCACACTAGACCTGGTAAACCGCTTAGAGGATCTAAGCCTGTCCAGAAACCGTGGTGCGTGGCGGACCGTCCATGCTAATAAACCCTATTGGTTTCATTGGGCGACAGGGCTTGAGGTGTCATTTCATCTCAATGTCGGGTAAAAGTCCCACAAAATTGGAAGCAACGTCTCCAAAATGACCTTTACAGTGTTGACGGGGACGTTAAACCTCAAATCAAACAAACAAAAACTTTCCCCCCAGCGGCCGGGCTTCTAGAGGACCGGGTTCATTCATCTCTGTATTCGCTTGACATTTATATTCTCTGAAGTTTCGAAACAGAACAAATTATTCGTGTGCACCAGGACAGTACAAAGGCCAAGAGTTGTGGCTACCCAAAACAATCTCAAAGAAATGAAGGCACTGATTAGGAATCGATGCATTTTACCCACACCTCAAAGAGAAAGAAACACAACATGAAATAATCGTAATGGAAATCAATAGTAGAGAGAGAGAGAGAGAGAGAGAGAGAGAGAGAGAGAGAGAGAGAGAGAGAGAGAGAGAGAGAGGGAGACTTTCCCACCAAATTGACAATTGGCTATCCAAAGCAACAAAGAAATAAGCGCTACACACATTTAAAGACGAGCATAGTGCAGTTTATATTTTACTTTTGGTCCTTTGAGATCAGCGTGAATATTATGAGAAATCACAAATAAATTATTAGTTTAGACTCAAATTCTAGACAGGTTTTTAATTATTTGGACCTCATTTTGATTTATATCAGTCTTTGAATCGACTGCCTATTCGAAATTCGCAAAATTGCAGTATGCTTCCTCTGGCTTTCGTTGCCGGATCATTACAGGGTCACTGATGAGGCTTTATTAGCCGAAACTACGTAGTATGACCCATCTTCTTTCTTATGAATATTTTCATTGCTCTTAAAGGAACTCATTTTTGATTTTTATTAAACAAAAAGAAAAAAAATCGCGACCGAAGAACCGCCTTGGAATGGTCGGTGAACAGTATTTCACACTAAGTCCCCTATGTAAAATTATACTGGCAGCCCAAATGCGGTGATTCTGTTTATGTTACGACCCCCGCCCATCGGGGCTGAAAACAATAGATGGGCTGCATCCAAGCAGAGCTGAAACCGATCGCACATGCGTACTGGTAATTCGCTTAGAGGACCTAAGCCTGCCCAGGCAAAGTGGTACGAGTCGAACCATCCATGCTTATAAACCATTTTGATGTATTGGGCGTCAGGGCTTGAGATGTCATTTTATCTTAATGTCGGGTAAAAGTCCAACAAAATTGGAAGCAACGTCTCCAAACGCACCTATACAGAGTTTACGGGGACGTTAAACCTCAATTCAAACAAACAAAATCTGTTTATGTTAATTATTATCGTGATTGGTTATCTTTGCATAAGTGTATCCATTTTGGTTATATCTTTCGTAGCATCACGTGAACAAGTCCGTGAAATGAACACCCCTTTAAACCCTACTTTATATAGAGAAAACTGGGTTTTTGAATGTATACATTATTTTTCATATTTCTGCTCCAAGACATAGGTTGTGGGTACTCATTAGTACAACCTCATTGAGGCGGTTCTAACGAGCACCCACATCCTATGTTTGCAGTACGAATTAAAACTCTATCACAAATTGTCATCGGAAAAGTAGCCATTTTGGAGATGTGAAATGCACTATGTCGCACGAGTGGGTTATCGTAATAGCACACGCATATTTGTTTGGAAAAGAAACTGTCCAAGCCCAGCCTAATTCCTACAAAATGTTTTTTTTTTTTTTTTTTTTTTTTTTTTGTAATGTTTTAAACACATTTCCCATACTTTGCCATTGTGTTTCTATCTCTTCTTTTGCTTGGATGGAAGTTGTAAAGTAATTGCATGGATTCCTGGCCCCGAGGTTAAAAAACCTTTTTTTATTGCTCAACTCAGCTGAGCATGAAACTTGTGGTGCTCATAAAAATTGAAATACTAAATAGTTGGGCGATTTTTCTTACTCAGATAGCAGAGAATGTTATTTGTCCTGCTCACAAATTTTAAAATGCCAACAAATGTTGGCATTTTAAAACTTGTGAGCAGGACAAATTTCATGTTCAAGTGAGTTGAACATGAAAAAAGTTTTATAACCTCGGGGCCTGATCATTGCGTACTTTTATACTATTAAAGCAAAGATTAAATAGCATAGGGTTAACAAGTCTGTAAAATGACCCCCCCCCCCTTACACACACACACTAAACCACACTTTATATAAAGAAAAGTGGGGATTATGACGGTATTCAACGTGTTTCTTATTTTTGCTCAAAAACATAGATTGTGGTTCTAACACACACTCACAATTTATATTTGGACTAGAAATAAGAAAAAATATCATATATTTTCTTACGCAAAACGTTAGTTCTAGAGATACGATTTGTTCGTTTCAGTTGGGGTTTTACGTCCCCGTCAACACTATATATGTAATTTAAGGGGACGCTGCTTCCGATTTTGTGGGACTTTTACCCAACCTTGAAATGAAATGAGATCTCAAACCCTACCGTCCATAGATAGGGCAGTTGTCAGTTTCTGACGAAAGAATGTGCACTGTACTGGTTAACCGCTTACGTATAAGCCTGCCCAGGAAAGTGTTGATAGGTAAACTGACCGGCTCAAAAATGACCTAAATAGTGTTGACTGGGCCGTAAAACTCCAAAACAAACAAACACACAAACAAACAAACCGTCCATAGAGTCCGCTAGGGTTTAAGGAGCGGTCCGACTCAAATAACTTTTCCTGGGCAAGCTTAGACCTAAGCAGATGTCCAGTACTCAGGTTCGGTCAGTTTCAGCTCTGTGTGGAAGCACCATGCAGCCCAATCTATTTTCGAAGGCCGCGATGGGCGGAGGCACGCTGGAGATAAGATAGACGCCATTCTTATCGCACGGTGTGTTATCGTAATGGTACCAAAGGTGGTATCTTCCTAGAGGACCGTGTTTGTACACAGCACAAAAAAACGCATACCAAAAACATTTTACAGGTATGAATTAATGGACAAATGGTCTGCATTTTGACTGTTCTAAATAGTTCTGTTCTATTGAGCTTTTCAGTTGTATTATTTCTTGGGGATTTTACTGCATTTCTTTCTATTAACTTTCGCAATATAGAATCCTCGATATTTTATGATTATTGTTTGATTAATGGAACAGGATTAATCGAGGTCTGTCTTTTATCACTCTAGATTTATTCCTTACGTTCTGAATCCTCTGAGAAAACATCTTAATCATTACAAACAACTTGATCACTGTCAATCAAAAATCAATGGATATGGGCGAAACAATTTTCAACCATAAGATTTATCAATAATAACGCTTACAAACGAAACTCGCAAATACAAAAATGAGGCATACTTTATAATGTAACTAAGAGCACAAAGATAACATTAATCGACACCAGGATGATCTGTGGTAAGCTCTTTGATGCCTCTCCAGGACCATTCCAAATAACAGCCAATGTTATGTTTGGTCAGCAAAGTAGAACAGTAACATTCGTTGTTTGAAACTGTACATAGACATACAAACGCCGGTCATATCGCACGCAGTCGTGCTTTCGTTGATTGTTTGATATTGCAAGAAACTATTGATGGCGGGGAAGCAAATTTACTACAGTGTAACCTCCATTAAACAGCCACCCTGGGAAAACCCCAAACCTGGCTGTTTAAGAGAAGTGACTGTTCAACAGAGGGAAATGTCTGAGATGATGTATGGTTTGTTATAGACAGACAAAAAATGGTATTGAAGACAGCTCAACATGGATGTACTAAAAGAAAAACAAATGATGGAGCGGTGTCATCTGACACTTCTCCATAATTAACCGTTTCTTTTCCTTTGCTAGTATTGTATTTATACATATATCACAATGTTAGTTTTGAAAACAATAAATTTTGAAATAAATAAATACACCAGAAAAGAAATTCCTACTTTTACATCCGATTTTTAGCTATTGATTATTATAGAGGGAATTTAGATTTCGCAAAGTGGCTGCTGGCTGGAGGAGAGAGATGGCTGCTGAGCAGAGGTTAAATATATAGGAAAATGCTATAGGAGGAATTATTGTGGCTGCTGAAGAGAGGTGGCTGCTAAACGGAGGAGACCATTTGTGGGTTTTTTACTTTTGCATTAACACGTTCTCTAACAACGAATATCCATGTACTTCCGAACTTAAACCAAAATGAACATAGAGAAACCAAGGGTATACAAGTGTATCTTTCGTTTGCGTATTATTGCTCCACACACATACATGTATTGTTGGAACTCGATATGGCTGGTGCCGGTAAATCAGATATGAGTAGATATACGATCATCAGACCTGCAGTTGTGATCGATAATCGATTAATATTCGTCGATGACTGGGTAATTATTTTACCTTCCCAGCTTGCTTAAGCGTGGCTCTTACCGTATGTTATAATTTACCGTATTTATTCTTGTCTCCGCCCGTCGGGGCTTGGAGAAATAGATTGGGACGCGTGGGGCGTGCATGCAGAGCTGATACCGACCGAATGTGAGTACTGGTTAGCCGTTTAGAAGGTCTAAGAGTGCCCAGGAAAAGGAGTGCGCGCGGGACCGCCTTTTAAACCCTAGCGATTTCTTTTAGCGGTAGGGCTTGAGTTGTCATTTCATCTCAATACCGGGTAAATGTCACATGGTAGAAAACTACGTCTCCGGAATTACCTTAATAGTGTTGACGGGGACGTAAAACCACAACACAAACAACCAACGTCAGACAGGCTTCAGCAAACAGTGTAGACCCAAATGAGACACCACTAAATACACCAGGAGATACCTAATGATTAAGAGTCAACAAATGTCAAATAATCAATTATAAGCAACAAAGTTTGGAAATTTATCATTCAATTTCATTAGGATCACATTCATGAGGCGGTTCTTTCGAACAAAGTCATACAGTGAAAAGCGAATCCGCTACTAAAGCAACTTAACCTTTTGACAAAATCGTCTTCAAAAATAAATATATTTTAAATGGTTTAAATTCTTCCCTAGTTATTGAAACCGTTACTGTCCCCTATTAAGATACATGCACCATATTTGGGACTATTGAAAAGTGTTGCCTTCACTTCTATTTTACATGCAAAGACCAATCTTTCACAGCCCAATGATCATGATGATTGTTTTCAACACCACTTTCGAATTCCCAAAGGTGGTCTTAGGTTCTACTGTATCGTTTTGAGTAGAAATACAACTGATAACAAAGATTTCATATCACATTTTGAATCATGCAAGAATGCTTTATTATTACAACGGCATATTTCCGTACATCTTTTGTCTTCGTACTGCTTATTTCGAACGCGTTTTCAGTACACATTCTTTGTTTGCAACCTCGCCCATCGGGGCTTGGCGAAATATGCTACTTTCGCACAGAGCTCAAACCGGCATAACCTGAGTATTTGTAGATCGCTGAGAAGCTATAGCCGGTCCAGAAAGTGGTGGTCCTTAAACGCTAGCGGTTTCTTTATGCGAAAGAGCTCGTCTCAATGCCGGGTAAAAGTCCCACAAAATTGGAAACATCGTCTCCAAAATGAGTAAATAGTGTTGACGGGGACGAAAAAAATAAACATTCTCTGTACCAGGACTAAAATTCTGCCTAAATATATGGTGTGCAACCTTATCCGCAGGGATTTCCCAGATACGTCATCAGACTGATGATATTAACAAGGGAATCACCAATCCAATCTAAATGGCTTCCAATCGAAATTGAAAGCCATTAAAAATATATATGCTCTTGTTGTTGATTTACGGCGACTCGTACATGAGAAGTAACTAATGTGTAACGTAAAGTCTCCTGCCGTAGAACGCACGGCGTAGCTGAACTCACATTTTGACCTAAAATAAATTGATTCATAATAATGACGCTTTTGTTTTACTTGTCGCAGTCGGTCCCAACTTACCAATAAAAGCACTGCAACCACTGCATGATGCCCCGCCAATAAACTTACATCAAGCAAGTTCCATAATACTGTCGAAAATGAATTCAAAGTGAAGGTGCATTAGGCTTTCTCTAAATAAAGTTAACAAGAATACATGCCTGAGATGACTAGGTTTAATGTTCACAGAGCCATAGATCGAAAAGAAAGTAATCCAGAATTAAAGTTCTCATTTTCTGCAGAACCCCTCATGGTGCGCAACCTTCGAGGGAAGTTTACGGGATAATAACTCAAAACAGTTCCCTGTTTACAGAGCAGATACAAATAATTCACAGAAACCGTCACTGCCAATGTTCAAAAAGTCCTCACCCAAATATTAGCTAAGCAAGTCTATGGTTCTTGTGTACCTAATGCCATCTTATGTTGCTCTTCATGTTCCTGCAAGTCTCAGAGAAACGAGCTGACAGGAGCTCTTTTCGGCAAACTGTTTTAAATTTAAAATATTATTGGTTGTCACAGTGGAGTCTAGTGCTTCCATTTTGTCTGTGATTCCAATATTTACCAAGCAAATATTTCTAACGCTTACCATGCCGCAGCGGTCAATAGCAATCAAATAATCAGTTCGTATTTGTATAACATGACAGATGCAATCTTACGTTATAACCGAAACACATCAATCATAGGCTATTTTCAATCCCAAATTTGTCAGACAATCTTGTATTTCCTCACCTCGTTCTGCCCTCAATCAAAATATGTTGTACCAATTTAGTCTCATGGTGTGTATCAGATATTCCAGAAACACGATACGATCTTAACAAACAGGCGATAGTCGTATTTGAATTGCAATCAGTTTAGCATAAATCGGAATAATCCACTGCAGTGTCATTAGAAACTTAATAATCATCGTCTTGCTGAATATTTGATAGTAATTGTGAGGATAAATCTACCAGATCTGGCGAATATGTTAACAAGTGGTAAACTAATCTTTAAGTATCACAACTTTAAAGCGTTTGCTGAGGAACCCAGAAACGCATGTGGCGTTTTCAAGCATTTGAAATCACGCGAACAAGTCCGTGAAATGACCCCCCCCACACACACACACACAACCCCACCCTATATAGAGAAGACTGGAGTCAACAGGGGTATACATTTTTTCTTATTTCTGCTCTGTACAAAACATATGGGCCCCGTCAAGCGATTTTGGTCCTTATCGCCTATGCGAGCAGCGAAGGATCAGGCGAGCCTGCGCATTCGCGCAGTCTCGCCAGAACATTCGCTGCTCGCTCATACAAGCAGTGAATCAAGAGGAACCTTCAGACAGAAAGCCATATACCTGGCCCCACTGAATGGCTGGGCATGCGCAGTTAAAATTTATCATGACGGAATGCTCGAAGACCCAAATTCGCTTGGCGGGGCTCATATGATGTGTGTGTTCATTAGAACCGCTCCTTATCTGGGGCTATGTGACAACAGCAGTTATCAGACAAACGGATTAGAGTTAACTTGTTTACATTGTGCCCACTCGCGACAGGCATACAACGCAGAAAAATGTTGCTTGATCTTGTTATCTCCCTTACACCGTGCAAAATAACATAACTTGAATGGTATCAAGGCACGTTCTGGAAGAAAATATTTATGGATTAAAGATTTCCAAATTTAGGTGACATTTGCATAAATGGGTCCCCCGCGCATCGGGGCTTGGAGAAATAGATTTGGCTGCACGGTGCTTCCACACAGAGCTCGAACCAACCGAATATGAGTCCTTGTAAACCGCTTAGAATGTCTAAGCCTGCCAATGCAAAGTGTTATGAGTTGGGCCGTCCATGCTTATAAACCATATTGGTTTCATTGGGCAACGGGGCTTGAGATGTCATTTCATCTTAATGTCGAGTAAAAGTCTAACACAGTTCTCTAAAACAACCTAAATAGCGTTAACGGGGTCGTTTTCGCCTCTAGAATAGATTAACCGACTCAGCGTTCTGCAAAGTGAATCTTTACCCGTTTTTCCTGGATGTTTTAAAGAAACTAACTCGACATAAGATGTGGCCGAGTTAACTGGTTCACCATAATACTGTCATACTGTGTAATCCGCTAATAAGACACTTAAAATTAAGATTTATATTGCTATAAAAGGCTTACTAGTAGGTTTCCGTTATTCTCTTTTATTTTTGGTTTGATTTGAGGTTTTACGTCCCCGTCAACAATGTATTGGTCATTTTGAAGACGTTGCTTTCAATTTTGTGGGACTTTTAGCCGACATTGAGATGAAATGACATCTCAAGCCCTGCCGCCCAATAAAACCAATAGGGTTTATCACCATGGCCGACTCGCACCGCATTGCCTGGGTAGGCTTAGATCCTCTAAGCGGTTCACCAGTACTCTTGTGTGGTCGGTTTCACCTCTGCGCGGAAGCATCATGCAGCCCAAATATTTCTTCAAGCCCCGAAGGGCGGGGGCGATATTCTCTTTTGTGTTTTCTGCATATAGTATTCTCTGGTCAACGACCACCTTTGGGACTGTGCAAAAGTGGCCTTAAAGGCCACTTTTGAACAGTTCCAAAGGTGGTCTTAATATAGAAATTTAGCTGTAATTTGATTTTGCCACAATCTTTTCTGACTATCTACAAATCATGTTACTTGATACACGGTATTTGTAAAATTCAGAAACTCCATGACAACAGCAGTAGTATGGGCATCACTTTAGCCCCACGAACTGCGCATGCGCAGCATTTGTATAACTTCCGGTGAAACGTAAGCGAAACGATTAGATGACGAAACTACCCTAAATATCGGACGAGTGTTCGAATGACGTAACTCGCGGTAATTACGCCGTAAGTATCCTAAATTTTGAGGCGAAAGATGTTCCCGCGGATTGGCAAAGTTCGCTGTCCCTGATCAGGTCGGGGGTGATCGGGTCTACCCCGTTCGCTCGAGCTCTCCTATCCCAATATTTAGGGAGATACTACCCGGTATAGTAGCGATGAAATTAAGTCTCTCACCCGCAAAACAATTATCGCCTCGAAAACCGGGAAACAATGGAAGGTGTTGGAAGAGCTCGACTCGATGCGAGAAACTAGTAATGGACCGCGTCCCGGAAAAAAAAAAGTTTGGTTCGTTCGATTTGAGGTTTCACGTCCCCGTCAACGCCTTATAGATCATTTTGGGAGGCGTTGCTTCCAGTCGCGCGAGACCTTTACCGGACATATCTACAACATTTGAATCTCGGAGAATCTTTCTCGGCTACGGAATTTATACGGATATCGCGGGGCGTAGCCAGTATGCATTATGAGAGTGGAGCGTAAAATGAGAAGCAAATGATGATAGGATTTTTGATCAGCTGTAATTACCCTAAAAATTGGGGCACCTGAAGGGAGGTCACCGTAAATATCCTAAAGTTTGATCTCAAGCGATGTAGCAAACGTGTTCTGGTGGAATAGTGGAATGACAAACAGTGCTGACCCTGGTCAGGGTGATCGGGATCTACCCCGTTCGCTCGAGCGATCCTATCCCAATATTTAGGGTAATACTACCCGGTGCAGTCCTGCGATATTGACAAATCGATTGTCTCCGACACTCAGCGCGAAACGCTTATCGCCTTTAAACTAGAAAACAATGAAACTCGCTGGAAGATAGCGTTTAGAAGGCTGATGTTATCGTTTAAATTTCTAAACACGCTCGCTTCTGAATGGGCTGCGGCTGAGAAAAAAGTTTTTATCAAACATGTTTGTTCGATTTGAGGTTTAACGTCCCCGTCAACATAATTTAGGTCATTTTGGAGACGTTGCTTCCGAGCCGACATTGCGCTGAAATGACATCTCAATGGGGATACAGTCAGGATACAGTAAGGATACAATGGGGGTCTTTTAAATGCATGGGACTTTTCTATCCGCTCGTAGGTATCGAATACAGCTCTCCCGTGCTCAGCTTATATCTGATGGAGTTAACCTAATTAAGATGACTTTCTCTGCGCCTGCACCTGACAGTAGTAATATCCTAAATGTTGGGATGGAAGACTGCTGCTACCGTGCAACGTTACAACAACGTCGTTTCGCTTAACACGCGCAACAATTTGCGTTAACGACGGACTGACTGACCGCCCCCGCCCATCGGGGCTTGAAGAAAATGATGGGCTGCGTGATGCTTCCACGCGGAGCTGAGTCCGACCCCACACGAGTACTGGTAAACCGCTTAGAGGATCTAAGCCTGCCCAGGCAAAGCGGTGCTAGTCGGACGGTCCATGCTTATAGACACTATTGGTTTCATTGGACGACAGGGCTTGAGATGTCATTTCATCTCAATGTCGGGTAAAAGTCACACAAATTTGGAAGCAACGTCTCCAAAATGACCTATACAGTGTTGACGGGGACGTTAAACCTCAAATCAAACAAACAAACAAACAAACGGACTGACTGTCCCCTGACCAAACGGAGCTAACCCTGATCGTTCAACGTTTCTCACGCCTTTAGAAATTGAATTTCTCCAACCAGTCTTCTACAGTCACACGGTGTACTTTTCTCAAATGACAAACGATATACAACACATTCTTTCTACGGCATATAGGATAACGGTGCCATAGAAGGGAACAAATACTGTCGTTATAGCGAGGACCCTCTGTACGGGATATTTAGCTCCCCGCCCCTCTAGGGCTCAAATAAATAGATCGGGCTGCGCGTGTCTTTCACCCCCACGAGTACTGGTAAACCGCTTAGAGGGTCTAGGCCAAACATCCCACTTATTAAGCTGACCATGACACCGCACCAGCGTTTGACAGTAGTTATATCCTAAATGTTGGACTGGAAGAGTGCTGCTGCCGTGCACTGGCACACGCCGCGCGTACAACGTTAAAACGGCGTCGTTTCGTTTAACACGCGCAACAATTTGCAAGAACGACTGACCGACTGCCCCTGACCAAACGGAGCTAACCCTGATCGAGCGCGTATATCGCTCCGCCTCCGCTATGCCCTCAGTCGTTGGTCTGTTACAAAAATGACATCTCAAGCCCTGTCGCCCAATGAAGCCAATAGGGTTTATTAGCGCGAACTGACAGACTCGCACCGCTTTGCTTGGACAGGCTTAGATCCTCTAAGCGGTTTACGAGTACTAGTGTGCGGACCGGATTCAACTCTGCGTGGAAGCATCACGCGGCCCCTATATTTCTTCGAGCCCCATGGGCGGGGGGGGGCCGTTGTGATGGTTCCACGCAGAGTTGAATCCGGTCCGCACACTAGTACTCGTAAACCGCTTAGAGAATCTAAGCCTGTCCAAGCAAAGCGGTGCGAGTCTGTCAGTTCGCGCTAATAAACCCTATTGGCTTCATTGGGCGACAGGGCTTGAGATGTCATTTTTGTAACAGACCAACGACTGAGGGCATAGCGGAGGCGGAGCGATATACGCGCTCGATCAGGGTTAGCTCCGTTTGGTCAGGGGCAGTCGGTCAGTCGTTCTTGCAAATTGTTGCGCGTGTTAAACGAAACGACGCCGTTTTAACGTTGTACGCGCGGCGTGTGCCAGTGCACGGCAGCAGCACTCTTCCAGTCCAACATTTAGGATATAACTACTGTCAAACGCTGGTGCGGTGTCATGGTCAGCTTAATAAGTGGGATGTTTGGCCTAGACCCTCTAAGCGGTTTACCAGTACTCGTGGGGGTGAAAGACACGCGCAGCCCGATCTATTTATTTGAGCCCTAGAGGGGCGGGGAGCTAAATATCCCGTACAGAGGGTCCTCGCTATAACGACAGTATTTGTTCCCTTCTATGGCACCGTTATCCTATATGCCGTAGAAAGAATGTGTTGTATATCGTTTGTCATTTGAGAAAAGTACACCGTGTGACTGTAGAAGACTGGTTGGAGAAATTCAATTTCTAAAGGCGTGAGAAACGTTGAACGATCAGGGTTAGCTCCGTTTGGTCAGGGGACAGTCAGTCCGTTTGTTTGTTTGTTTGTTTGATTTGAGGTTTAACGTCCCCGTCAACACTGTATAGGTCATTTTGGAGACGTTGCTTCCAAATTTGTGGGACTTTTACCCGACATTGAGATGAAATGACATCTCAAGCCCTGTCGTCCAATGAAACCAATAGTGTCTATAAGCATGGACCGTCCGACTAGCACCGCTTTGCCTGGGCAGGCTTAGATCCTCTAAGCGGTTTACCAGTACTCGTGTGGGGTCGGACTCAGCTCCGCGTGGAAGCATCACGCAGCCCATCATTTTCTTCAAGCCCCGATGGGCGGGGGCGGTCAGTCAGTCCGTCGTTAACGCAAATTGTTGCGCGTGTTAAGCGAAACGACGTTGTTGTAACGTTGCACGGTAGCAGCAGTCTTCCATCCCAACATTTAGGATATTACTACTGTCAGGTGCAGGCGCAGAGAAAGTCATCTTAATTAGGTTAACTCCATCAGATATAAGCTGAGCACGGGAGAGCTGTATTCGATACCTACGAGCGGATAGAAAAGTCCCATGCATTTGAAAGACCCCCATTGTATCCTTACTGTATCCTGACTGTATCCCCATTGAGATGTCATTTCAGCGCAATGTCGGCTCGGAAGCAACGTCTCCAAAATGACCTAAATTATGTTGACGGGGACGTTAAACCTCAAATCGAACAAACATGTTTGATAAAAACTTTTTTCTCAGCCGCAGCCCATTCAGAAGCGAGCGTGTTTAGAAATTTAAACGATAACATCAGCCTTCTAAACGCTATCTTCCAGCGAGTTTCATTGTTTTCTAGTTTAAAGGCGATAAGCGTTTCGCGCTGAGTGTCGGAGACAATCGATTTGTCAATATCGCAGGACTGCACCGGGTAGTATTACCCTAAATATTGGGATAGGATCGCTCGAGCGAACGGGGTAGATCCCGATCACCCTGACCAGGGTCTGCACTGTTTGTCATTCCACTATTCCACCAGAACACGTTTGCTACATCGCTTGAGATCAAACTTTAGGATATTTACGGTGACCTCCCTTCAGGTGCCCCAATTTTTAGGGTAATTACAGCTGATCAAAAATCCTATCATCATTTGCTTCTCATTTTACGCTCCACTCTCATAATGCATACTGGCTACGCCCCGCGATATCCGTATAAATTCCGTAGCCGAGAAAGATTCTCCGAGATTCAAATGTTGTAGATATGTCCGGTAAAGGTCTCGCGCGACTGGAAGCAACGCCTCCCAAAATGATCTATAAGGCGTTGACGGGGACGTGAAACCTCAAATCGAACGAACCAAACTTTTTTTTTTCCGGGACGCGGTCCATTACTAGTTTCTCGCATCGAGTCGAGCTCTTCCAACACCTTCCATTGTTTCCCGGTTTTCGAGGCGATAATTGTTTTGCGGGTGAGAGACTTAATTTCATCGCTACTATACCGGGTAGTATCTCCCTAAATATTGGGATAGGAGAGCTCGAGCGAACGGGGTAGACCCCGATCACCCCCGACCTGATCAGGGACAGCGAACTTTGCCAATCCGCGGGAACATCTTTCGCCTCAAAATTTAGGATACTTACGGCGTAATTACCGCGAGTTACGTCATTCGAACACTCGTCCGATATTTAGGGTAGTTTCGTCATCTAATCGTTTCGCTTACGTTTCACCGGAAGTTATACAAATGCTGCGCATGCGCAGTTCGTGGGGCTAAAGTGATGCCCATACTACTAACAGCGTAGATCCTGGATCTACACTGTTTGCAAAGGCATGGATTGTCGTGTTCAGCAGGATAGGGGTACTCTGTAGAGCAGTCTAACATCCAAACTGAAGCATATGTATTCTCCATAATAGGGTCCGGTGAATGAAGAATAAAATGGCGCCGAATGTGTGTGTTTGTGTGTGTGTGTGTGTGTGTGTGTGTCTGTGTGTGTGTGTGTGTGTGTGTGTATGTGTGTGTGTGTGTGTGTGTAATTGGGGAGGGGCGCGAGAGTGGGGGGGGGGCTACATACGAGAGTGCTCATGTGCAAAGGCATATGTAAAATAATACGTGTGGGATAAGTGGAATTGGCGACGTGTGCGACGCGGCGATCAGGACGAACCTGTAAGAACCTGTGCGGAATGCGATATGCGTGGTGGGGTATTGTGTGTGTGTCATGGACACCTGTGCATGGTTTCTCTATACAAAGTGGGGTGTAAGGGGGTGTTCATTTCACGGACTTGTTCACGTGATGCGGTGACTTTTCTGCTGAAAATTTGTGATATGTTTTTCCTATTTGTACTCCAAACATAGGTTATAGGTGCTCGTTGATTTGTTTTGTTTGCACTGGCGTTTAACGACCCTCCTGTCGGTTTATATATACACGTTTTTACTTGGCAAGCCTATAATCGGTTACATGTAACCACTTCAGTGCACATTCTGTCGCCAAAAACTGACAACTATCCTTCTTGAATCAACGGAAAGGAGTTAAAGACCGTACAAAAGATTTCATGACCAATCTCCACGTAAAAAATGCTGCCGACCCCGGATGCTCGTTGAGGCGTTTTTAACAAGAACCCTTGACCCGTCCATCGGGGCTTGGAGAAATAGATTCGGCTGCATGATGCTTCTACGCAGAGCTGAAACCGACCGCACACTAGTACTGGTAAACCGCTAAGAATGTCTGAGCCTGCCCAGGCAAAGTGGTACGAGTCGGCCCGTTCTTGCAAATAAACCCTATTGGTTTCATTGGGCGGTAGGGATTGAGATGTCATTTCATCTCAATGTTGGGTAAAAGTCCGTCAAAATTGAAAGCGGCTAGTGTTGACGGGGACGTTAAACCTCAAATCAAACAAACGAAGTCTAACACGTACCCGCAACATATATTTTAGAGCAGAAATAAGAAACATATTGTATACCCATGTATACCACAGTTTTCTCTATATGAAGTGATGTTTAGAGGGTGTTCATTGCACGGACATGTGAGCATGATGACGTTTGTGAATACAGTACAACTTCGATGGCTCGAACACCGATGGCTCGTTTGCCATGGATGTGTCGAACCCATTCCTGAGCCCCAAGCGAAAAATGTTTGCTGTGTGTACTCATTAGAATCGCCTCGATGAGGCGATTCTAATGAGTACGCACATCATACATTTTTATTACAGAACACCGAAAAGATGTCTAAAAATATCTCGTTATGCCTTCTGACAGTAACCTCAGTGGCTCGAACTACCCCTGTCTCGAACAGATTTTCGAGGTCCCAAAGGTGTTCGAGCCATTGAAGTTCGACTGTATACTGACGTGAAACAGGCTCAAAGACACATTCCTGCCTGTCGCGGCTAATATGTCACTTGATATACAGATACACAAAGTCATGTAGTTTAGTTTCAATGAACAAAAATAGTAGCCACACCAAACTGTGATATAGCTGCGTGTGTATCATTCTTTCTTGGTATAACGAGCCAACACCACGTTGGATTTCGGCATTGTTTGGTAAATACATTTCAGCAATAAAATACACCCATGTGAGATAAGACTGTCTTATTTGGGTTATCACACCATTAAGATGTCACATTTGTGTGCCTTCAAAACGGCAATTTTGATTTTTTTTTACTGTCTCATCACGAAAACACACCTATATAATTCTGACCGCCTCGAACCCTACTTTTATATAGTAAAACTGGGATTTACAGGGGTAACCCTTCTTATTTCTGCTCTAAAATACAGATTGTGGGAACACGTTAGAATCGCCTCTCTCCGCCAACACTGTATAGGTCATTATGGAGAACTTGCTTCCAGTTTTGCAGAACTTTTACCTGACATTGAGATGAAATGCCATCGCAAGCCCTGTCGCCTAATGGAAACAATAGGGTTTACAAGCACGGACGGTACGACTCGCACCGCTTTGCCTGGGCAGGTTTAGATCCTTTTAGCGGTTTACCAGTACTCGTGTGCGGTCGGTTTCAGCTCTGCGTGGACGCATCATGCAGCTGATCTATTTCTTCAAGCTCCGATGGATGGGGGTGCCAACTGTATAGGAAACGTGCTGGGACATTTGCAAACTGTGAAGACCCTGAACTGACGTCGCAAAATGCGGCGTCTGATCAGGGTCTACACTGTTTTCCTAATCGAACAAAATAGCCTTACATTGTTTTCATTTAAATACAGGAATTAGCTCAGTCGGATGCGCGTCTGACTGGTGATCAGGAGGACGCAGGTTAGATACCTACCGTGGTCGGCAACATTCTTTCGTGGAGATTGATCATGAAATCTTTTCTACGGTCGTTCTCTCTCTTTCGCTGATTCAAGAATGTGCACTGTACTGGTTAACCGCTTACGTGTAAGCTTGCACAGGAAAAGTTTGGATAGGCAAACTGACCGGCTCAACAATGACCTATAATACATGTAGTGTTGACTGGGCCGTTTAACGCCGAAAAACAAAAACAAAACAACAACAACAAAAAAATGCAGGCATTAAAGGGTGAAGAAAAATAGCTTTATTCTCCCTTCAGGACGATTGCCTCAGCGCAGGGACAATCGATCAACCAGTGTTGTTAGTGCTTTGATTTGTGTGACGTTATATCATTTCAGAATATGTTCTCACTTACATGTATCTCTGCGCTGGTTTTACTTGCATCCATTCCCCACTGTGCACGTGCTGAAGATGAAGAAACGAGACATTCGATGTCCGTACCTGTATCCATGCCTGTACTTATTCCCAGTTCCCAAGGAACGAAGAGTTGTGTCGCCAGTGCAGCATGAACCCAACTCTCAATCGCGATATGTGTAAATATGCCTGTGGGACCGAGGAACTTCAGGAGAGCAATATTGCTTACTTAGGCAGCCTGTGTGCGTCTTGCTTCAGTAAAACTGATATGGATAATGTCTGTGCCAGATGTAGGTTCCTCACTTCGGACAAGAGATCAAGACTGTGTGGCGAATGTTATATCAACGGATTCTAATCGTTTTCATTGATATTAACGTTACAACACATCCATGTGGCATACCGCAACATTTCGTACATGCATTTCCAAAACGCCTAATGTATTATATATATTTACTCAAATCAAAGGTTGTACAGTCCGGTGCTAAATTAATGTCCTCAAAAGCAAAAATCCCATAGACCTTAATGTATTTTGACATTTGCAAAAATATATATATATATAAATATTACCTCTGCTCATCCGATTTTGGTAAAAATGCCATAGTTAGAACCTTAAATGATAAATGAAAAAAAAAAAAATTAATTTTCTTGATTTTGTTATATGTATAGCATTGTAACTGCAAATATTTAAACCTGTCGATCAACAGTTTTTCATCCTCATTTTTGGCGACGTCACCACTGACGTCAGTGGAAAAATGAGTTTATCGCAAATTGCATTATTTTTAAGCTGCTGTTTATTTGATGAAGAAAGATCACAGAAAAAATATTATTTATGTCCTAGTTGATTTAGTTTTTCAGTCAAACCCGTTTCAATAACATCAGATGAGCAGAAATAATATAATTTATCTTCTTGCAAACATCAAGTTACATTTATGGAATTTTTGCTTTCGATGACATTAATTTGGCAAATAAGTGTAGGTGTGTGAAAGAACCGCGGTTCTACCTTTACCCTTAGCATATGCTTGGAGCAGATTATTACGAAAACACGCCCGTGTTATATAGCGCATTCATTCAAATCTCCAAAATGGTCATTTTCTAATGAGGCGGTGCTAACGAGTATCCACAACCTATGTCTATCTATCTATCTACTGATACTGCGTCGGTCACATTTGACCATTGCCGCAGGTGTACATTACATACACTCCAGGTTTGCAGGATGAAAGCCAACACTAATCATGTTATTACGGTAGGGATCTTTAACCTGCACAGGGAATGGTTCTCCCTGCACAGGGGGCCTCCAGTTAACGTCCCGATCCGAAGGACGGTGCAGTTTATGACATTCATCCCTGCAAATGATGCCAATGGAGCGTGTTCGGACACCGAAATTTTATCGCCGCTTCCGCGGATCGAACCCGAGACCTCTAGCATCAGAGGCAAGTGCACTAACCACTGAGCTATCACGCTTCACATGTCTGTGAGCTGAAATATGAGACATAGTGTTTAGCCCCGTAAACCCCCGTTTCTCTTTACAAAGTGGGGTTTAGAGGGCGTGGCCGGTGTTGCACATTTCAGTCCTGGTCATGAACAGACTCAATCAAAACGAGTCTGCTATTTTCGTTTATTTGGTGTATTCCTTGCTTCCAAAGGATCTAACTTCAGAACTTATTTAGAGGGGTGTTCATTACACGGTCTTGTTAGCATGTTGAATAGAAAAAAATACATATCCCTGTTTATCATATGACGTCGCGTCTGAGAGTGTAATAACGCCATGTAATATTTTCGATAATCCACTAGTGGATTAAATATGCAAATTAGCTAGGTACGTCCCGTAACGTTACATGTACGACGTCCTTAACGACGTCGCGTTTACTAATGGCGGAATATTGATATTTTTGTAAACAATCGTGAATAAAATACGTTTTAAACGTCATATGATAAATAGAATCTTGCATTCGTGCTCATGTATTATTGAATTTATTAAACTCGTTGAGGAAAAGGGATAAAATGCGAGGCTTTATTATTGAATTTATTAAACTCGTTGAGGAAAAGGGATAAAATGCTCGGCAAAGCCTCACATTTTATCCCTTTTCCTCAACTCGTTTAATAAATTCAATAATACATGAGCACTCATGTAAGATCCTCTGTAAACTCAATTTTGTTTGGGATTGCGAAGTGTACATTACAAGGACTTGTTGTTGACGGCCTTCTTAAATGCCTTTATAAGTGGATTTTTTTTTTTTTTTTTTGTAAAAGTAGTTACATTTATTTTCAATTTTTGTTCCAATTATAGACTCTATGTACTCGATTTTGTTTGTTTGTATTGAAGTTTAACTGGCAAATCAACACTATGTAGGTCATTATTGAGCCGGTCAGTTTACCTATACACACTTTTCTTTCTTATCTTCACTGCAGCTGGTGTTGTGCCGTGTGGCAACGTCACTCCGCATATCATCATAGTGCAGATTATATTTTCTGGTCATTTTGGTTCACTGAGTTGATTTAGAATCAATTTGAAAATAGAGTTTTCCTTAAGCAGGTGCTATATGGCGTGGCCGCTGTTGTACCTTCCAGTGCTGGTCATGACACGAGTCTGCTGTTAAGTTTATTTGGTGTATTCTTTGCTTCAAAAGGATCTTACCATTCAGAACATATTTATCTCCACTGCAGCTGGTGATGTGCCGTGTGGCGGCCGTGAAATATCTCTCCGTGCATATTCATAGTACAGATTATATTCTGTGGTCCTTTGAGTTAATTTAGAATCATTAAAAAAAGAGTTCTCCTTAAGCCGTTGCTAGAGGGCGTGGCCGGTGTTGCATATTTCCGTACTTGTCATGAACCGAACTGCTATTTTCGTTTATTTGGTGTATTCTTTGCTTCCAAATGAGCTACCTATTCAGAACTTATTTATAAGCCACAAACTGACAACTGACCTTTATGAATCGGCGGAAGGGAGAGAATGACGGTAGAAAAGCTTAGTCTCATCGAATGAATGTTGCCGACCCGGCAAGTATCACAGAGAATTTAAATGATATGTTGGGCAGTTCCAGATAATATCAGATAATATGAGTCTGAATCTGGACATCTACTTGCTGATATGTGCGAACCGATACACATATACCGGTATACTAGTCTTTGCATCCATGGTCCTAACTTAACGCTCAAGTATAACGCCGACTTTGAACCATAACGTGCAAACCCTCAACCTGACGTTATTTTCTATTTTGTACATTTCATTTCGCAGACTAATTATATCCAAGTAAATTGTATTGAAAAAGGGTGTCACCTTGATACTGTAATTTTTCAAGGCCGATATTATTGAGAAATTATGCGTTACACATGTGAATCTTTGGCTTATAAATATATTTTGATCATCGTAGAAGAAGTAGTAGTAGTTGGTGTTGTAGTAGTAGTAGTAGTAGTAGTAGCAGCTGCAGTAGTAGTTGTAGTAGAAGAAGTAGCAGTTGTTGTTGCTGCTGTTGTAGTTGTAGTAATGGTAGTTAAAATAGCCATATTAATAAGATCAATAATAATTATATTCGCTGTTGTGGTTGTTTCAGTATTTTGTTTGGTTTATTTTTTACTTTAACGGCCCAGACATCACTATTTATGTCATTTTGGAGTGGGTTAATTTACCTAACAATACTTTTCCTGGGCAGGCTTATAAGTAAGAGGTTAACCGGTATAGTGTACATTCTTTCGCCAGAAACTGACAACTATCCTTGAAACAGCGGAAGGGAAAGTATGATCGTAGTAATTGCTTAAAGTCTTTAATTGAACCGGTCTTAAAAGCGGAGTTTGATTTTTTTTGTGTTCACGGAGATGTTGCACTGATGAGTTAGGAGGCCTTCATGAGGACTGAACAAATTATTTGTCTAAATCGCGTCGGAAGTAAGGGCGAGGATTGTGGCCACGTAAAATCGATTTAAGCCCCCCCCCCCCCCCCCCCCCCGTGGAAATATTTCCACTGACCGTTCCAAGGCGGTTTATTTATGGTGTTGTTTGTTACTTACTGTGTGTATCACTTGTGTCTTTTTATTTTGGATGGCCATATGGCCATTTTGTGGGAAAGTAACTGTCCTTATGGCCTCCCTTTGTTAAGGTTTCCATTATGGTCTGGTCGCTTAATGTTTGTGTTTCTTTCCCTTTGGTGTATTTGATGGGTGGAGTAAGTTAATTGAATCGATTCCTGATCTTTTTTTTTACTTCTACTTTTCACATTACAATAACGCCTTCATGTGACAATATAAGAATCTTATATGGGTGTGAGGGGTGGATTGAAAAATCCGTCCCGAGGGACACTGTCCGGCATCACGAGGCTTGCCGAGTGATGCTGGACAGTGATCCCGAGGGACGGATTTTTCTATCCACCCCTCACACCCATATTGGATTCTTTTTCTTGCATACCTTCCATTTCTAATGCGAAATTTTAATGTTGCTGTCACTTCGGTTACCGACGTCCGCCATTTTGTGATGACACAACAGGAATGTTTAGTGACGTCACGCATGACGACGTCGCGCATAAGGTTGTAATCAACCAGTGCATTTATCAAACACGCGATTATAATCGATTTGGGGTCGGAACACCAGGGTCAGATCATAAATTTCTATCCTAGGGTAAAATCGCGGATTTCCTTGTCTGTTGTGCAAGAAAGTGCATTCTTTCATACCTTCAAATCGGTTATTGTTTTGTGATATAATTTTGACATTTTTTCTTATCTATATCTCGTGTACTCCAAACGTAGATCTTGGGTGCTCGTGAGAACCACCTCAAAGAGGCAGTCCGACATATGTCTTGGAGCAGAAATATGAAAAATAATGTATACAATGTGCCACCATTTGTTTTTTTTTTTGTCAGTTTGTAGTGGAGTTTAAAGGCCCAGTCAAGACTATTTAGGTCATTTTAGCCGCGAAGTTAACCTATCTACACTCCTGAGCAGGCTTATACGTAAGCGGTTAACCAGTGCAGTGCACATTCTTTCGCCAGAATCTGACAACTGTCATTCTTAAATCAGCGGAAGGGAAAGGATGACCGTAGCAAATATTGCAATGTCAACCCCCACGAAAGAATGTTGCCGACCCCGGCAAGTATCGAACCCTCGTCCTCCTGATCACCAGACTCAGCATCCGTCTGTGCTACCGGTGCCGGTCAGTTATATTGTATTATTAAGACCAACAGTAGTAGTAGCTGTAGTTGTAGTTAATATAATTGTTGTTGGTGGTGTCGGTGCAGAAATACTATTACTAAGATGAATAATAAATGAGGCGGCGCGGCATGACAAAACCTACAATAAGACCGCGCGACCAGCAGAGCTTGAAATTAACCTGCGCACCCATCCAGTATGACATGACATTTTGTTAATGCCTCATTGCATAGAATTTAGCCCAGAATAGGTACATGCGATCAGCGAAGACTCTGATCAGACTGCGCGAAGGCGCAGGCTGATCTGAGTCTTCGCTGGTCGCTCAGGACTTCTGGTAGATTTTGTCATGTGCTGGTTCAATTATTTTTTTTCGGTGGTGTTTATAGTAGTAGTTGTTGTTGTGGCAGTGGTGGTGGTGATGGTATATTGAGCACGAACTGACAATCTAATAAAACAAGTATATAAAATTTTAATGGATGCATGGATTATTAACAATTAAATGTAACGAATTGCTGATATTATGTCTATTGCTTTCTTCCCATGCAAGTTGAGTCCAACAAGAATAATAGATAAACATGATAGATTCAGTTGGCTCCTCGGACGCAAGTTGGTCAGGATCTATACCGTTTTCAATTCTGCTTATGAAAACTTTGTGAAACGGAAATTATATAATACGAATGGCTAAATAACTTTGAGGATGTTAGCACAAAGAAATATTTAGCATGGCAAGGTCTAAATATGTTTTGCCTATCTGGTGTTTGGTTTACCAGCTGGCTTAGATGCCTCCCTGACAGCGATGTGTCGAAACGAGCGTGACAAATAAAATCTTGTTGCTGTTAAACCGGAAACGGAGATGACGCCACAAAAACACTTCTATATAATTTTGCACCCCCTTAAACCCCACTTTTATTTAGTTAAACTGGGTTTTGCAGAGGTATACCTTATTTTTCTTATTTATGCACAAAATATAGATTGTCGGTACTCGTTAGAACCGCCTCAATGAGGCGGTTCTAACGAGTAGCCACAATCTATATTTTGAGCAGAATTAGGAAAATATCACGATTTATCATCTTATTTTTTTTTTCGGCCGAAAAGTTTACAATGTATTTGAAAAGGCGTGTTTTCGCAATGAAAAACGGAGCTGACAGTAATTTATATTCATTTCTAGAAGTGAAGTGCTACCGATAAACTAAGAGGATTTCCAAATGGTCTGCATCATCAACTTCTCATTTTGTCAAGTTCAGTAAATTTCATTTGGCCTTTTAAAGCGAACACAAATTGAGATAGATGGAAGCGCTTTCCAGGCTGGGCTGGCATAAATAAATGAGTGGATAGAGAAAACATATTTATTCAGAGAGATCGGCCTATTAGTAATAATCTAAATGACAGATTAAATGTTGAATTGAGTTGTCGAGCGGATATGTTATCAAATAAGGTTCTGTGCAGTGAAATCCGGATTCCATTTATGGCCAGACAGATTAGGTCATTTTTTTTCTCAGAAATTTGTTTAGCCTGACTGAGGGCATTTCTAATTCAATAAATCTGACCATGTTTAAGTATGCTCTGATGCAAATTGTTTAGATTCAGAGAGGGCAGACCATTAGGATTGCACACAACTGATATCTTCTTTGTGTTTGTAGAAATGGTAGTTTTGGAAACAAAGCTGCAAACTAATGCACACCCTGCACCAAAATCATGTTTACACGGATTTTCTTCCAATATTGCGTATAGATTGTCATGGGTAATATGTGCTTTTGGATTGTTTTTAAGCAACATCCGTCAAAATTTGACAGAGGTATGGCCCTTGTATTTTGTTAATATATATAGAATTTGCATCTCATTCCTTTACGGAATGGCATCAGAGATGAAACTTCGTAGACATAAAGACAACTAAAAAGCATAGTGTGGACAAGGACGCATACTCTGACCGTCCTGGCTATTGACTTAGCTGCCCTTGCTAGATGCGAAAAAATGGTATCTCATTTGCTGTAAGAAATATCTTGATGAACGTTTAAAACACGTAACCAAGCATATTGTGGTCACAGAGCTCTACTCTGACCGCTTTGTGTATTGAGTACCTGCCCTTGATATATTTATAAATGTTTTTGGTACGTAGCTTCTTCTTATACGGAATGGTTGGATGACATTGCCAATATATTGAGCACAAAATACAGCGGGGAAAAGCTACCACTCTCGGTTTTCCACTTTTGAGTTGTTTGTCCTTGTTAAATTTCTAAAACATTTTTGGCCAATATTTCTGTACTAAATGTTCAGGAATTCGACCAACGACCACTACACTGATCATTTATTTAAAGTTCTTGAGTAATCTAGAAGTGAAGACAATAATCAGGAATCGATACAGTTACCCCACATCTCCCGGCGTTGAATGCATCTGAACAAATACATGTTGTTTGTTTCAGTCAGTAATACCTTTACCAAGTATAGTGAGTAAATGGTTGTTTGCGTTTTACGTCTCACCAATAGCTAAGGTCATACGGAGACGGGACCTCGGTTTAAAGACTCTTCCGAAAGTCTGGAGAAGCCCGGGATCGATCCTGCGACCCCTGGTTTACAAGGCGAGTAGCGTAACCACTACACCACGAAGGCTTCTTTTTACCAAGTAGAATAACGTAGTATGTACATTGCCCCAGATTTAAACAAGGCTCTTGGATACTTTTTGTGTCAATTGTTTTACAATCGATCCAAAAGTTACTAAAGTTATGGTTATTAATAGAAAATAGTCGCACTTTTTTATTGATGTGCCATGTAGGTCAGAGTGTTGCGTCATCACGTGAGCAATTCCGTGAAATGAACACCCCCGCAAACCCCACTTAATATAGAGAAAACTGGGGTTTATGGGGGTGTACATTAATTTTTTTTATTTCTGCTTAAAGACATAGGTTGTGGATAATCGTGAGAACCGCGATGCGGTTCTTACGAGCATCCACAACCTATGTTTGCAGTATGAATCAGAAAAAAAATACTGATTTTCATCAGAAAAGTAGCCAATTTTGAGATGTGAGAAAATGCACTATGTCGCATGGGTGTGTTATCGTAATATGTTGCTGGACGGATTTAGCAAGCACTGTATACTCAGATCAGACTCCGCAAAATGCGCCTGCTCACTCGGCTGCTCAGGGTCTTTGTTTGAAAAAAAGTGGTATTTAAGTTTTCAGTCTCAGCTGTCAATTTAATACTAAAATATTTAATATGATCGAGAATGTGTACTGTTTTATTCAGTTAATAAAGTCCTGATATTTCATTGTGGAAGTGTCTCAAAATTAAATATCAATATTTGAAATAGATGACGATGTGTCTGTGTGTGCTTGAAATAGATGACAGTATTCCTATACACGATGTACAATCTACTGTTTCAAAATATCCTTTTTAATTCCAATGATTGTTAAGCCTGGCTCTTGCAACAACAACAAAGCCCTAAAGCCCGACACAGATACTTATGCAAAGAGTTGAAACCCTGATTTGATTTATCTGTAGAATGGATGTGCCTGACTTCAGCGATGGAAGAATGCACTCCAGAAACGCAAGGGTGAGAGGGCTTAAGTGTAAATAAATCATAGCACTGGCAGCACTGGTTGACCGATTGTCTTTAAGTGCAGGCTGGGAAAATAACCATGGGCGGGAAGTTGGACTGTTTCGGTATACCCTTCAATTCTTGTGCATAATGCAAACAGCGAAGACCCTGGTCAGACACCGCGTCCAAACTGCTTTCCAGACCCAATACTCCAGTCCGGATTTTACAGATAACTCTTTTACTTGTATTCAACACTCTGACCGCATAGTGGTACAAATAACATGGCTATTGGTGGGTCGATTAACAGTCATTCGACCCGCAGTTACATGCACTAAGAAGAAAACTCTTCAGTGCTAACGCACAAGTGATCTTTACTGGTTTGTCGGAATAATCTTTTTTATAGAAAATAATCACAGTAAGGACATAGTGTTGAGTATGAGGGTTATCTTGGAATCATTGGTTGGGCTTAGCAAGCATACACTATAGAACGCGGTGTCTGATCACGATCTACACTATTTGCTTAAAACTGGAATTCTGGGGTTTAATGAAACAGATTAGATCAAAGTCCAGGACTATTTTTCCGACCTACATTCAGAGACAATCGGCCCACAAGCACTCTCCGGGTTTTGATTATACCGGATGTACGATTGCGAAGGTTTTCTTCTCTAGAAACACCAGATTGCCTGCAGCAGTGGAACATTATGCATTGTTACCAGTGTTTTAATTACAGAAGTTTTCCGACACCAACATAGAAGTGAAGATAGGATCACGAATCGATACAATTAACTCATAGCTCCCATCAGAGACACCAAAGGGAAAGAAATATAAACATTAAATAACTAGTATGTTTTGTTTGATTTGAAGTATAATATCCCCGTCAATACTGCAAAGGTCATTTTGAAGACGTTGCTTCCAATTTTGTGGGACTTACCCCACATTGAGATGAAAAACATAATAAGCATTGTCGCAGAATGAAACCATTAGGGTTTATAAGCATGGACGGACCAACTCCCAACGCTTTGCCTGGGCAGGCTTAGATCCTTTAAGCGGGTTATCTGTACTCTTGTGCGGGTCGGTTTCAGCTCTGCGTGGAAGCGTCATGCAACCCATATAGTTCTTCAAGCCCCGATGGTCGTATAACATTTGTGTTGTTTCCAATCTTTTTATATCGAAGAATGATTTTAAGAAATTGGGAGTTGAGGTTATTGCAAGTATATATTTTTTCTGAATTTATATAGTATTTAGTCACCATAAAATTCGGGTTCCGATAGTTCTTGTTTGCAGCAAGGATTTAAGTCCAATATCGCATTTTGAAATTAAATCGGAATGACATCTATAACAGTCTGTCTACTCATGTTTTTTTCCAAACTCCTTATCATTTTTTTTAAAAGAGATACGCTTAAATCGAATGATCATTTCATAGAGAATATTCCTTCTTAATATATCTGTCTTGTAACGAAATAAATGTTTAAGGTGTTTTACCACTTCCGAATAACATAGAAATTAGGCATTGTGGCAATGTCAGAACGTGTCAAGAGCTCATCTTACTACTTGACAACGTTAATACATGATTTGTTTCTAGGTTATTTAGAAAAAATGTGGAAATTCCTATGGAAAGGATATTGCGCACCACTTTTGGCTGATTTGTACTTGTTCTGTTGAGGGGTGGTTGGGTGAGGCGAATATGGCGTGTATCTTGTGACATTTGATAAAGTTTGACACGGCTTGCTCGATGGCAGTTTATTGCGTGTACTTCTATTCTGCCGTCTTTACAAAAGGGGAAGGCAGACGTGAAATGTTGGTGTTCCTAATGTTTATATTTTGAGTTCATTATCCACTTTTTCCCCTGTCCTAAAATCGTCTCCTCTTATATCTTCGTCTCTGTTTCTCTCGGAGACGACACAAAATGACCCACGGGGGTTGAGGTATTGTTTAACCCTAACACAGTCAATGAAATATAATACGTTTGTATATAACAGCAGTCGGAAATTATTGAAGCTTTCGGCCCTACGTCTAAATATTTGGAAAAAAGAAGTAGAGGCAATGATCAGGAATAGATACAATTAGTCCACAGCTCCCAATAGAGACACCAAAGGGAAAGAAACACAAACATGAAGCAACAGAACCCAACGGAAACACCAACAGCGGAAAGCCAAAAGGACGCTACTTTCCCATTAAATGGCCAAAAGGCTATCCAAAATAAAATAATATTAGCGACACAAAAACCTGAAGACAAACCATTACAAAAAAAAAACCGCGACACAAGAAACGCATTGTAACGGTCAGCCGAAAAGAATTCCACCGTGTGTGTGGGGGGGGGGGGGTGTTAATCGATTTTACGTGGCCACATCGTCGCCCTTACTTCCGTCGCGATTAAGACATGAAGGTCTCCTAACTCATCAGTGCAACATCTCCGTGAACACAAAAATCAAACACACACAGAGCTGAAACAACGGTGAGGACTCGACAGCAAGAAACAACAGAAATTCTGGAGCAAACGAAAACCAACAGCTAGACTCCAATGGGTCCGACCAGAGACACAACATCAGGTACCAACCAACATAAGCCTTTCATTGGAACCGTCATAGAATATGAGGCCTGAGCTACCGGCGTGCAATTAAAGACGGAAGCAAAGTTGTCAAGTGATTGGGTTAACTACCATGCATGCAGTCTGTCGTATAACATTTATGTTGTACCCAATCTTTTATATCGATTAATGATTTTACGAAATTGGGTGCTGAAGTCTTTCATCTCTGAATGTGTTGAATGCATTGTGCAAACCAAAGAACATTAAGTGCGAGTGTTTTGCCACATAAAATCGACCGATCTCCCCGCCGCACCAACCCGGCCCCACCCTCTATCCCTAATAAATTTGCTACTGACTGTTCCCGATACGGCGCTTCTGTTGTGGTTTGTTATCGTTGTGATTTGTGTCTTTGCATGTCGTTTCATTTGTTCTTTTTTTGTGAATGACTACATATACAGTAGTAATTTTTGACTATCATAAGAGTCGTGAATTGTCGAGTGGAGATTATTATATTCGGTAAATTATGTGTGGCGAATACATGTACCTTGCTGTTGATGTGGAAAAAGAACTGCTCATTTCACGCCAAGGGTCTGGCCGTTCCCCTCATCAGTTTTCCTACTTATCAGTGTATCGTCACTGAGAAAACATAAAACTCAAACGAATACAGAGATGATACGACGGTGAGGACTTGACAGTATGAAATAGCGGAAATTCTGCTGGCGCAAATGAAAACCAACAGTTGGACGCAAGTGGGCTTGACCAAACCAGCGACCTGCATATTGTTTTACAGTGGTACAACGGTGATATGGCGCATAGCAGATGCCACATGCATAAAATTGAGAATAATGATAGAGGGGTAGCATGTTTGTAATGTCTGACCTCAGGATGCGCCTAGTACGCTATAATCTTCACTTTTGATGTGTGTGGGGTATACAATACACCGAGGTATACAAAAATATTGAATTATTGTGCTGAGGCGAATTATGTATCAAATTTCAGTCTTATATTTCGCTTTGTAATGCAACAGCCGTTTGGTAAACAGGAAAGTGACCGTAGACCAGAACATGAAACTGCATATTGTAATAGGACCTATCAATGAGAGAGGCACGTTGTTGAATAACTTAGTTGTGTGTGTCAGCCATATTATAACCCATGAACACTATAGAGACGAATCGTTAAAGATGCTGCAACAGTCACAGATTTAGGTAAGTATATAAATATACTCTTTCTGTTTCCTTGCATAAAAGTTTGACTAATTAGGATGGTAAACAATATTCGAAAAAAAAAAAGATTGATGTTTCACATTCTTCAATGTCATTATTATTCCTGCTGATGTTAACTGTTTTAGTTCTAGTGTAAACAAGGATTTTCCGTACTCGTTAAAACCGCTTAATTAAGGCGATTCAAACGAGTACTTGCAATATATATGTTTCACTTAAATATGAGGGACATTCGTTGTATGTTGTCATTGGCGTTCTAGAGGGCGCGTTTATGGTCGCATTCACATTTCGATTACTTAAACACTTCGAAACATTCTGCCTTCACGGAAACACACTTTTCAAGTAACGAAATCCTTTCTGAAAAGGCAAAAAGTAGGCCTTTATAATAACTGGTAGAATTTACAGCCAAAATAGAAGTGAAAGCAATGATCAGAAATCGATAATATCAACCCATCAGAGACACAAAAGTGCACTGCATGATGCATAACGACGACCAGAAAGGGGTTTCTTTAGTTAAGAAACAGGAGAAAAATGTCGCAGGAACTAAGTAAGTTCTAGCGAATAAGGTGGATGAGAGAGCTTAACTACCTTTTCCTCTTTGTTGGACAAGAGCACACTTGTGAGCAGCTGCGTTGTCATGGATAAGACACAGACCCCTTAAACCAGTTGCAGATCTACGTTTGTATACTGTGCCTTTACCTCTGACAACACAACATTCTTATATCATTCACCAGGAGTGGTGTTGCCATTTGGTAATCCGTTTCGGTTTCAAAACTTTGGGGTTGAGACACACTGATGAAGATTAAATATCAGAAAGGCCTCTGTGTCACTAAATTCGGTGTAGTTACGCCTTAATTGCTACGGAAATTTGAACGATGAGTCCATAGAAACTGAAAAATACAACATACAAATCTTTCGCCGCGCTTTTAATTTGTTCGACAATGACCGACCTTGCTTGGTCTTTTCGCAGCCACTGCTTGTTACTGATACGTAGGTGCATCTGACAATAATAGACCTAGGTATCATCGGGTCTTTTTTCTTTTGGTCAAGGGATCCGGGAACCATCAATTACTTCTGAAAGACTGAACGGATTAGACCGAACTTTCATCCTATTATAGAAAATCACTCCCCTGTGAAACTACCACTGCTTCCGCCTGCTCTTTACGCCCACACGGTGTTTTGAGCCATTAGCGACACAAATAAACGAACACTCCACGTAATATATACCATTTTATCGTATATTTTCGCGTCTGAGAATGTAATAACGTCATGTATTAAATTCGAATATCCACTAATGGATTAAATATTGAAATTAGTAAGATACGCCCCGTTACGTTACATGTATGACGTCCTTAACGACGTTGCGTTTATTTGTAGAGGAATGTTAACAGTTGTGGAAAACAATCGTGAATAAAGGGCGTTTTAAATATTTTATGATAAATATAATCTTTCATTCGTGCTCATGTATTATTAAATTTATTAAACTCGTTGAGGAAAAGGGATAAAAATGCTTCTCGCATTGTATCTCTTTTATTCAACCCGTTTAATAAAACAATTAATTCAATAATACACGAGCTTCCGAGTAAGATCCTATGTAAACCACATTTTCTTCACACAGAACAGTAGTTACTGGGGTGTTTATTACACGGAAATGTTTTCTTTATATATACTCGCTCACAAAAAAAAACGGTGCAAAGGTTAAGATAAAATAATTTCAAAACGACAAAACTATTAATTTAAATCACATACAATATCGTTGTATATGTCGTCTTGGAACAGTGTGGTCGTTTTTGAACCATATCGGAAAACTCGATTACCTGTTCAGTCAATTGTATCGATTTGCACGTGCAGCCCGATTCGAACATTTCCCGCGTGTTGGTTTGGGAAAACGTCGAGTGAATTTTGCAGGACTTGTACCTAAACGAAGAAACAAAACCGCATAAAGTTGAGCATTAAATTTGAAACGAAATGCTATGACTTAATAAACAAGAGGGCCCAATGGCCCTATATCGCTCACCTGTGTACCAGATAATCATAAGTGTAGGAGACAACTTGACATTGCTACATACTAAATATCTGAGCTCTGGGCCTTATGGCTTTAGAGAAGAAGAGTTTTGATTTTTTTCCAGTATAAGTCCATAGGTCAATTTTGACCCAAAGGGCATGGTTGGCAGGATTTATGGCCATTTTGTGGGAAAGTAACTGTCCTTATGGCCTTCCTTTGTTTAGGTTTCCATTATGGTCTGGTCGCTTAATGTTTGTATTTCTTTCCCTTTTGGTGTCTTTTATGGATGGAGTAAGTTAATTGTATCAATTCCTGATCTTTGTTTTACTTCTACTTTATGTAGGCGACCATTTTATGTTGCTATATACTAAATATCTAAGGTCCGTACTTCATGGTTTCAGAGAAGAAGATTTTTAAAGCTTTTTTTTCATTATAAGTTTATTGGAGTTAAGAAGCCACAGGATTTGGCTAATTTGAACCCCAGGGGCTAGACTCAGGCAGGATTCATGTAGGCAACCACTCCATGTTGCTACATGCTAAATACCTAAGCTCTGGGCCTTATGGTTTCACAGAAGAATATTTTTGAAGTTTTTTTTTTTTTTTTTTCCATTTTAAGTTTTTTTTTTTTCATTTTAAGTCCATCCATGGTAGCTAATGGGCCATGGGTGTGGCCAATTCAGCCCCAAGGGGCATGATTGGCAGGATTTATGTAGGTGACCTGGGCCCTGTGGTTTCAGCAAATAAGATTTGTGAAGCTTTTTTCCCATAAGGAGTCTATGGGAGCTAAGGGGCCCTGGGGCGTGGCCCATTTTGACCCTAGGGGCATGATTGGCAGGATTTATGTAGATGACCACTTACCGTTGCTACATGCTAAATATCTAAGCTCTGGGCCCTGTGGTTTCAGAGAAGAAGATTTTTGAAGCTTATTTCCATTAGGAAAAGCAGAAGTAAATCAAAGATCAGGAATTGATACAATTAACTTACTCCACCCATAAAAGACACCAAAGGGAAAGAAATACAAACATTAAGCGACCAGACCATAATGGAAACCTTAACAAAGGAAGGCCATAAGGACAGTTACTTGTGAGCTAAGGATTTTTAAAGCTTTTTTTTTTTTTTCATTATAAGTTTATTGGAGTTAAGAAGCCACAGGATTTGGCCAATTTGAACCCCAGGGGCAAGACTCAGGCAGGATTCATGTAGCTCCATGTTGCTACATGCTAAATACCTAAGCTCTGGGCCTTATGGTTTCACAGAAGAATATTTTTGAAGTTTTTTTTTCCATTTTAAGTTTTTTTTTCATTTTAAGTCCATCCATGGTAGCTAATGGGCCATGGGTGTGGCCAATTCTGCCCCAAGGGGCATGATTGGCAGGATTTATGTAGGTGGCCTGGGCCCTGTGGTTTCAGAAAAGAAGATTTTTGAAGCTTTTTTTTCCGATTAGGAGTCTATGGGAGCTAAGGGGCCCCGGGGCGTGGCCCATTTGGACCCCAAGGTCATGATTGGCAGGATTTACATAGGTGACCACTTGCCGTTGCTACCTGCTAAATATCTAAGCTCTGGGCCCTGTGGTTTCAGAGGAGAAGATTTTTGAAGGTTTTTTTCATAAGGAGTCTATCGGAGCTAAGGAACCCATTGGCGTGGCCAATTTGGACCCTAGGGGCATGATTGGCAGGATTTATGTAGGTGACCATTTGCCGTTGCTACTTGCTAAATATCCAAGCTCTGAGCCCTGTGGTTTCAGAGAAGATTTTTTTAAGCTTTTTTCTATTAGGAGTCATTGGGAGCTAAGGGGTCCCGGGGCATGGCCCATTTGGACCCCAGGGGCATGATTGGCAGGATTTATGTAGGTGACCACTTGCAATTGCTACATGCTAAATATCGGAGCTCGTGCCATGTGGTTTCAGAGAAGAAGATTTTTTAAGCTTTTTTCCATTAGGAGTCTATGGGAGCTAAGGGGCCCCATGGCGTGGCCCATTTGGACCCCAGGGGCATGATTGGTAGGATTTATGTAGATGACCACTTGCCATTGCTACATGCTAAATATCGGAGCTCGTGCCATGTGGTTTCAGAGAAGAAGATTTTTGAAGCTTTTTTCCATTATGAGTCTATGGGAATTAGGGGGTCCCAGGGTGTGGCCCATTTGGACCCCAGGGGCATGATTATCAGGAAATATTTAGGTGACCACTTGCCGTTGCTACATGCTAAATATCTAAGCTCTGGGCCCTGTGGTTTCAGAGAAGAAGATTTTTGAAGCTATTTTTATCATTAGGAGTCTATGGGAGCTAAAGGGGCCCCGGGGTGTGGCCCATTTGGACCCCAGTGGCATGATTGGCAAGATTTATGTAGGTGACCACTTGCGGTTGCTACCTGCTAAATATCTAAGCTCTGGGCCCTGTGGTTTCAGAGAAGAAGATTTTTGAAGCTTTTTTTTTTCATTAGGAGTCTATGGGAGCTAAGGGACCCCGGGGCGTGGCCCATTTGGACCCCAGGGTCATGATTGGCTATGATTTATGTAGGTGACCACTTGCCGTTGCTACATGCTAAATATCTAAGCTCTGGGCCCTGTGGTTTCTGAGAAGAAGATTTTTAAGCTTTTTTCCATTAAGGTTCTATGTGAGTGAATGGGCCCCGGTGCATGGTCCATTTGGACCGCTGGGCCATGATTGGCAGGAATTATGTAGGTGGCCACTGGCCGTTGCTACATGCTAAATATCTAAGCTCTGGGCCCTATGGTTTCAGAGAAGAAGATTTTTGAAGCTTTTTTTTCCATTATGAGTCTATGGGAGCTAAGGGGCCCCGGTACGTGGTCCATTTGGACCCCAGGGGCATGATTGGCAGGAATTATGTAGGTGACCACTTGCCGTTCTACATGATAAATATCTGAGATCTGGGCCCTGTGGTTTCAGAGAATAAGATTTTTGAATTTTTTTCTTTTTCAATTATGAGTCTATGGGAGCTAAGGGGCCCCGGGGCGTGGCCGATTTGGACCCAAGAACATGATTGGCAGGATTTATGTAGGTTACCACTTGCCTTTGCTACATGCTAAATATCTCAGCTCTGGGCCCTGTGGTTTCAGAGAAAAGCTTTTTGGAGCTTTTTCCATTATGAGTCTATAGGAGCGAAGGGGCCCCGGGGCGTGGCCCGTTTGGACCCCAGGGGCATGATTGGCAGGAATTTTGTAGGTGACCACTTGCAGTTGCTACATACTAAATATCTTAGCTCTGGGCCCTGTGGTTTCAGAGAAGTAGATTTTTGAAGCTTTTTTTCCATTATGAGTCCATGGGAGCGAAGGGGCCCCGGGGCGTGGCCCATTTGAAACCCAGGGGCATGATTGGCAGGAATTATGTAGGTGGCTACTGGCCGTTGCTACATGCTAAATATCTAAGCTCTAGGCCCTGTGGTTTCAGAGAAGAAGATCTTTGAAGCTTTGTTTTTCCATTTTGAGTCTATAGGTGCTAAGGGGCCCCGGGGTGTTGCCAATTTGGACCCCAGGGCATGATTGGCAGGATTTACATAGGTGACCACTCAACATTGTTACAAGCTAAATATCTAAGCTCTGGGCCCTGTGGTTTCAGAGAAGAATATTTTTTTTATTTTTTTCCCATTATAAGTCTATGGGAGCTTTATGTTGCCATGGCAACCAGAATTCCAATCTGATAAGCTCGAAAACCTGATTGCAGCCTTTCCCCCTACCTGATGATGCTTCACATGAAATTTGATCAAGATTGGCCATGTGGTATTAGAGATATACTTATTTGAAATTGTTTACGGACGCACGGGCGCACGCACGGACGGACGCACGACGGACGACGGACAAAAAGTGATCCCAAAAACTCACCTCGTCACTACGTGACAGGTGAGCTAAAAATAAGAGATTACGTGCCATAGGGATGCTGAATCTCATATGCTGGCTCATATGGGTGTGTCGCGTTTACCAGTCACACGTCTTGCAGCATGCTACAGAACATCAAGATCAGTTGCTGATCGACCACACTCAGGCAGACCTCCCGTGACGACACGTGCTCAGGACCGTCAAATTAGGACGTCACATGTACGTTATCGGTTTCTGACGTCTCCGCCAACTGCTGCTTCGACACGTGGACGAAACAACAACACAATTAGTGCACGAACTGTTCGGTGGAGATTGGCTGAGCACGAAATCAGAGCAAGGCGTCCATACAACGGACCAAAGTTTACCCGACGTCATCGACAAAATAGGGCACAGTGGGCATGTCAGCACATTCATTGTAATCAACGTATTTTTTAGCGACGAATTCATGTTTCTTTTGGAACGCAAGGATCGACTTGTGATGGTTTACCGACGATGCGACGAACGTTTTGCTAACGTCTGTTTGCGTCAAGCAGACCGTTGCATGGAGCGGTAGGGTAATGGTATGGGGCGCATTTTATTTTCACCATCGTTCCAGGCTTGTTGTTGTGCGAAGAAACCCGACAGGAGTTCGCTATCGGGACGAGATTCTGGCACCCGTTGTTGTTCCGCTGATGAACGCGAACAGACAGCTGCCAGTATTCCAGCGTGACAACGCCAGGTGCCACACGGCTCGTGTTTGTGCTGACTACCTCCAACAGCAGCAAGTTGCCAGCCAAATCGCCAGATCTCTCACCAATAGAACATGTACGGGATGTGCCTGGTCGCCGCGTTAGACGTAATCAACTAGCAACGTTAGCTGAACTGGAACTTTTTCTGGAACAGGAGGGTAACGCGATCCCCCAGAACAAAATCCAGACATTTATCTGGTCAATTAAGCGTCGTTTGTACTGCTTTGAGAAATGCAAATGGAGGCCACACACGATATTTACTTTTGTGCGAATTGCTGATGTGACCCAAAGTGATTTCTTACTTTCTCACGTAGGCAGATGCAGTTTAAATTTTAGGTATTGTTAATGAAATTTACCATAATCTTCTATAGTTTCATTGTACATGTCAAATAATAAACATTGTTATATTTACAATAAATTCTCCTCTTTGATATCTCTGTAGCGTTTCTTTTGTGAGTGAGTATATATAAGTAGACACTGCGACAATGTATCACAGTTGCGATATCTATATTATTTTCCTCACTTCATTTTCTTAAGAAATGAAATACAGCCAGCAGATTTATTTAAAACAAAGAACGCATTACAGACAGACATTTGGTTTGTTTTTTGGGGGTCACTTCATAACAGGTAATGCTGTTTTTCGATTTCATAATTCATGTGCGGAACCTTAATAATTATAATAATAATTCAAAGACATGTACAATACTTAATGAACCGAAATTACAAATAAACTGTATGATACATGTACGCTTTCTGATGCCACCTGATGACCGTTGACAACAGTAACAGTGAAGTTAAGTTAAAATCTTAAAGTGTTAGCTGGTCAGGTTCGCGAATCTAATAGTATATATTTTTCCAATATACGCACGATACACTTTATACGCATTTAGCATATTCATTTAATAAAAAATAATGAAAAAAAAACAGCCCGGAAAGTCTCGGTTAAGATGACAAGCTAACGACAAAATAGAAAAAAAAAACTTGAAGCGAACTGCAGGCTCATGCAAAACAACTTCTTATCCAACGAAACAGTGTCAGTGAAAATTTATAAATATCTTTTAAACTGTCTTCTGTATCATAACATTGGGGTGGATCCTCATCATTGCCTTCACTTCTGTTTAGCATTGTGGTGGAAGTGTGTTCTAGCTATTGCTTTTTTATGTGTTGTTCACGAAATTACGCAAATAGCGATTTATTTATGTTGTTGTTTGTTACTTACTGTGTGTATCACTTGTGTCTTTTAATTTTGGATGGCCATATAGCCATTTTGTGGGAAAGTAACTGTCCATATGGCCTTCCTTTGTTTAGGTTTCCATTATGGTCTGGTCGCTTAATGTTTGTATTTCTTTCCCTTTGGTGTCTTTTATGGATGGAGTAAGTTAATTGTATCAATTCCTGATCTTTGTTTTACTTCTACTTCAAAATGTCATTTAAATGTGTTTTACAGATAATGATCGCCTATATAGCCACCCTCTTCTATTTGCTCTATGTTTCTTTCTCTGCAAGATCCGAAGAAGAAATGACGCTCGATGTTCGAACTTGTATTCATGTTTGCACGTATTCAAGATTCCCAAGAAATGAAGATCTCTGTCGTGAGTGTAGTATGACCGTCCCCCTGAGTAATGATATGTGCAAGTATGCATGTGGAACAGAATTACTACACAAGAGTAATATTGCCTATTTGAGCAGCATTAGTGCAAACTGTTTCAGCGATACAGACATGGATAATGTGTGTTCTAGATGTAAACGCAGAAGTGTAGTCAAATCTTCGAGACTTTGTGGAGAATGCTACATAAATGGATACTGATTAAATGCTTAATTCGCATAGAAATATTCTCAAACAAACGGCAACCGAGTTTATACATTTTCATAGCAAATACGGCTTTCGATTTCTGTTGAATTTCGTACCGGTCTGATGAATCATATCATCGAGGCGGTTCTAACCTATGTCTTGGAGAAGAAATAAAAATAATGTATACATGTACCCCCGTAAACCCTAGTGTTCTATATACAAATAAAAATAGAAGTGAAGACAATGATCAGGAATCGATATAAATAACCCACAGCTTCCATCAGAGACAGCAACAACAAAAAACACACACACACACACACAAACTTGAAACAACAGACCCTAATGGAAACATCAACAGCGGAAAGCCAAAAGGACAGTACGTTTCCCACAAAATGGCAAATTGTTGGGTTTAAGGGAGTGTTCATTTTACGGATCTCTTTCGATTGCCCCGTATATAGTTTATGGTGCTCGATTCAAATAACAACGTGTAGTTTTCTTCAGATTGCAAAGTACTGAGAAGCTAAGCTATTTACCAGTACTCGTGTGTGGTCGGTTTCAGCTCTGCGTGCAAGCATCATGCAGCCTTTCTATTTCTTCAAGCCCCGATTGGTGGGGCGCATATGAAGTGTTATAAGTATGACAGATATGCCTTGAGCTGATTTAATGTCACAATTAAATTACTGTGAGCAGCTAAAGATCATGTTTTTGATGAGGTGATTGAATTATTGTTACCCTAATGATAACACATAAACAAACGTAACCACATTACATCATTTCGTCATTTTTCAAAACTATTCTTACACACAGACGGTGGGCATTTTCTAGAACAATTGCTAGAACCATTGTGATGAAGCGGCTCAAACGAACACACATAGTTCGTGTTAAAATTGGAGAAAATGTTCCTATCATCAGCACATGATGACATTGTACGATGTTATTTCATTGTCTTCACTGTTTGTATTGCTATGGCTAGATTTATGCTGAATAAAGTATTATATTGTATTTATTGCATTGTATTGAGTGATAAAAGCCCATCGGTATGCTACGATTATCATATACTCTATCAGATTACAAATTGTTTGCCCCCTCGGGGCATATAGTATTTGCCCTGTCTATCTGTCTTTTTGTTTGTCTGTCCGTCACTAAAACTTTAATCCGGCATAAAAATTGGCTCCCATGGGGGCCTTGGTCGCTTACAGTGACAGCTGTTGATGATAATATTTTGATCACAAAAGGATTTACTCATCGGCAGTAGTATACATGTAATAGATTCGATATACTCAAGTTTTATTACACTAATACTCTCGCATATCAATGCAATAAAACGTTTAAATTAGACTGACAGGTGTGACAAATTTGTGTTCTATAAAGCGCAACTAGAAAAAGTCATTGAACACACCAGTGTCGATGCCCATGTCGATATTGATGCCGATGTCGACATCTATGCCGACGATACAACCATTCGTTCGAGCAACAAAGACCTTAAAGTATTAGAATCAAAACTCCAAAATTGAACATCTGGGTTTATTGAATGGTGCCAGACAAACACTATGTTTATCTATATTTCTAAACTTTGTCTATGACGCTAGGATCTTGACAACATTTGGCACGAAATGGGCCTTTCGAATTTTATATTGAAAATAAAATTATTCAAAACGTTACACAGCAAAAATTACTAGGTGTTATAATTAAGAAGAATGTTAGTTGGGAAAAACAAGTCGATTCTGTTTGTCTAAATATCTTACCAAGAATAACACTTTTGAAACTTTTATCAAAAGACATCGACATACCAAACATGAAAGTATACTAGATTTCGTATATATTACCAATAATGGATTACGGGTGTCTTATGTGGGGAAGATGTACCAAAGTAAGTATACTTAGAATTCGCTTCAAAAACGAACAGCCAGAATCATCTTAAACGCTGATATAATGACCCTTCATGTTAAATGTTCAGGAAACGAAGTTGGGTTAATGTTTTCGAAACGGATCCAATATCACTCAAATACTATGGTCTGTGGTCGGGCTCATCTGGGTCTAACTGTTGGTTTTCTTTTGCTCCAGCAATTTTGTTGTTTCTTGCTGTAGACTCCCCGCCGTTGTTTAATCTCTGTGATTGTTTGAATTTTGTGTTCACGGAGATGTTGCATTGATGAGTTAAGAGACTATCATGCGGACTGAACAAATTATGTGTCTTAATCGCGACGGAAGTAAGGGCGAGGATTGTGGCCACGTAAAATCGATTTAAGCCCCACCCCAGTGGAATTCGTTTCCGCTGACCGTTCCAAGGCGGTTCTTCTGTCGCGGTTTATTTATTTTTTTATATATTTTTGTTTGTTATGGTTTGTCTTTGGGTATTTGTGTCGCTTATATTATTTTATTTTGGATAGCCTTTTGGCCATTTTGTGGGAAAGTAACTGTCCTATTGGCTTTCCGCTGTTGGCGTTTCCGTTGGGGTCTGTTGCTTCATGTTTGTATTTCCTTCTCTTTGGTGTCTCTGATGGGAGTTGTAGGATAATTGTATCAATTCTTGATCATTGCCTATACTTGTATTTTAATGCGCTCAACGGTTTAACGCCAAAATACATCATTGACATGTTTGCAAACAAAAATCTAAAATGAGTTCCTTTAAGAGCAATGAAAACATTCATAAGAAAGAAGATGGGCCATACCACGTACTTTCGGCTAATAAAGCCTCTCCAGTGACCCTTGTAACGATCCGGCAAAGAAAGTTACAGATACACTAACCCGAAACTTACGATCAACTGGTAAAGAGCTGCTGGGAGTTCCCAGCTCTAAGACAAACTTTTTCTAAAATTCGTTTTCGATTTCAGCAGCTCAACTATGGAATATATTGCCTTTAGATGTTCGAAACTTTTTCGGCCTGAATGCTTTTAAGAATTCGCTTAAGACTCAACTTCTACATCACTAATAAATCGCACTGTATAAACATTTTTTACTTATTATCCCATCCACTGAACCGGGTCGTCACCTAGCTACTTTAAATATATAAAAAAAAAAATAATCTTCCTGACCGGGCGCAGTGTATTTTTGTAAATTCATCGCCTGATTTGGGGCCTGCGAGTATTGCTAATTCAAGATTAAACCAGCCAGTTTCCCTATGCCGGGCCTTTAACAATGAGACAACAACAGGCTGATCGCCACATATCGTAAAGTTCCATGTCCAGCGAGTGTGGACTGTCCGTACAGCTGGTATATCTACATTACGCTGGCGGCTTAAACGTCATTTTCTATGCCAACGAGCAGCGCATGAATTACAGGAGAAGTATCCATCTCTCTTACCCACACAAACACGATATGATCTCCTGGAATTATGTACTTGCTGTGGCATTTGTCGTCCTGTTTTATCAAGCTCTTCACATTTGTGATATGCCTAAAATATTCGGCGTAATTGCTTTCCATCTTCAGTGCCATGTTTTTAGTTTCCAGCCAACATGGAATGTCAATTCGATATTATACAATTCAGTTAAACTTAAACACCAAGAAAATATTCTAGAAATATAAGCATTTGAACAATATTCTTTTTCTTAACCAAATTTGACCTCTTACTGTTATATCGTTTGATTGATTTTATGTCGGTTAGCATTTATTGTATCACAAACTCATACGATTTAGTTTTAGTATTCCCAGACTTTTGCCATATATCGTACGTTAGTGTATATAATGTACATACTACCTTCTGTTTCATTTGTTTTATGGAGGACCATATTGAAGATTATTTTTTAGGCTAAATATGTAATGCTATGGAAATAAAGACTTAAATAAATAAATATGTAATCCTATGGAAATAAAAATTGCTGAAATTGCTTTGTTTTTTCTTCAATAACCATAGACTGCATGCATGGTAGTTAACCCAATCACGATTGGCAACTTTGCTTCCCTCTTTAATTGCACGCCGGTGGGTCAGGCCTCAGATTCTATGACGGTCCCAACGTAAAGGCTTATTGAGAATTAGGGAGATCTAATTCAAGGTAATGTTGGTTGGTGCCTGATGCTCTGTCTCTGGTCGTGCCCATCGGAGTCTAACTGTTGGTTTTCTTTTGCTCCAGCATTTCAGTGGTTTCTCGCTGTCGAGTCCTCACCGTTGTCTCACCTCTGTGGTTCTTTGATTATTTATGTTCATGGAGATGTTGCACTGATGAGTTAGGATGCCTTCTGCGTTCGAAAGTAAGACAGACTGAGCCGGCATTTTGGAAACATGGAGATTCAGATTAATATATTAGATTGTGATTCCCAATTCTGTCAAGCCGTAGCATTCCTAAGCCACGGCGTATTTATATGATGTGACCGTATTTATTATACCTTACATGGCATTCCCATACAAAACTCCCATAGGTCTGAGGGTGATATTTCTACTATCACCCTGTGTTAATTTCGACTATCACATGCGCGGAATCGGGTGGGCGAATGGTTAGGTTCTCCAGGGGACTATAAACAAAAAAGTAAACACAAAACAAAAAAAAAAATTGTAACAATGTCGAGAAATGTTGGTGCCAAAATGTTTCTTAAGATTTAAAAAAAAAAAAATAATAAAACCCGCATACCCGCACTTGAGTTTATTTTTAATAAAACATAATAAAGTTACAGCTGTTTGAACTGTGAATTTATGTTACACCACCTAACGTCGCTTATGTGGAATCCGGAGTTATTCGATAATCTGGAACTCATGAAGACAAAAGTCGCGTGTAAGCTGTCCGGCATCTTTTATAAAAAACGTCCAGTACTTCATTAATTGTTTTAAATCAGTAAAATGATATTAGTAGTTTTGTTTGAAATAATAAGATTTATCATATGACGTCGTTGATAAGCAGTGGTTAACGTCGTGTAATAAAAATCGTATGACCACACGTGTAATAACACCGTGGTGGGATTAAGTAACGTCATGACGACGTCCATGTCAACCATGCATTTTTTGTGGTAAAGTTAACAAATTGAAAGGCGATACAATCAAATTTAAAGTGCTCATATGACAAACAAAATCTTACACTCGTGGTCATTTCATATGAAATTTATGAAACTCGCCGAAGGCTCGTTTCATAAATTTCATATAAAAGGACCACTCGTGTAAGATCCTCTATAAATATTACATTCCTGAGAGGGTGACAGTGAACATGTCACCCTTCGAAATATAGATATCAACCTCGGCTGCGCCTCGGTTATATTCAGGATGACATTTATCACTATCACCCTATAAGGTATGTATTATTTATATATTATCACATGACGTCGCGTCTGAGAGTGTAATAACGGCGTGTAATATTTTCGATACTCCACTAGTGGATTATATATGCAACTTAGCTAGTTACGTCCCGTCACGTTACATGTACGACGTCCTTAACGACGTCGCATTTACTAACGGCGGAATATTGACATTTTTTTTGTTGTAAACAATCGTGAATAAAATGTCTTTGAAATGTCATATGATAAATAGAATCTTGCATTCGTGCTCATGTATTATTGAATTTATTAAACGAGTTGAGGAAAAGGGATAAAATGCGAGGCTGTGCCGAGCATTTTATCCCTTTTCCTCAACTCGACACAGCGTCGCATTTTATCCCTTTTCCTCAACTCGTTTAATAAATTCAATAATAGATGAACACTCATTAGGAGCCTTTATATAGCAGCCACACGTCTTTTCTGTTAATTCATAAAGAGTAGTTTGTTTGTATTGGAGTTTAACGGCCCAGTCAGCACTATTTTAGATCATTTTTGAGCCGGTCAGTTTATCTATTCACGCTTTTCCTGGGTAGGCTTATACATAGCGGTTAAACAGTACAGTGCACACTATCGCCAGAACCTAACTGACAACTGACCTGCTTGAATCAGCGGAAGGGAGAGAATGACCAAAGAAAGTAGTTCAGGATCATTTGTTTGTGTTGGAGCTTAACGGCCCAGTCAACAGTTAACCAGTACAGTGCACATTCATTCGCCAGAAACTGACAACTGCCCTTCTTGAATCAGCAGAAGGGAGAGAATGGCCGGAGAAAAGATGTCATGATCAATCTCCAAGAAAGAATGTTGCCGAGCCCGGCAGGTATCGAACCCGCATCCTCCTGATAACCAGTCAGACGCGCATCCGACTCAGCTACCGAGGCCGCCCTTATCAAGTGTCGTAAGTACATGTACAGTATGATATAAAATCCAATCTGAGAATATATTACAACAGTTTCTGCTTTGACTGGGATATACATTTTTATGTTGCGTAGTATATTTATACGTCCAGCCGCAATTCAATGGATCGAATGCTCATCGAGGCGATAGTAGGGTATTTTCCAAATATATTTTCCAGATAAAGTAAGACCATCACGTGAACAAGTCGGTGATATAAAGACCCCACTAAACCCCTTTTATATACAGAAAACTGGGGTTTACGGGAGTAAACAATATTTTCATTATTTTTCCTCCAAAACATAGGTTGTGGGTACTCGCTAGAACCGCCTCAATGAGGCAGTTCTAGGGTACTCGTTAGCACCCAAACGAGCACCCAAAGCCTATGTCTGGAGTCTGCTCCAAGACATAGGTTGTGCGTACTCGTTAGAACCGCCTCAATAAGGCGGTTCTAACGAGCACCCAAAACCTATGTTTGGAGTATAGATAAGAAAAATATAAATATAAAAAAAAATCATAAGAAAAAATACCTTTTTAGAGGTTTGAAAAATGCACTATATTACACGGATGTGTTTTCGTAACGAATTATACCAAATTATTCATCACATTATTATAGTTGTTATATATCTACAGTCATGCGGCCCCCGCCCATCGGGGCTTAATGAAATTAATGGGCTGCATGATGCTTCCACGCAGAGCTGAAACCGACCCACACACGAGTACTCGTAAACCGCTTAGAGGATCTTAGCCTGCCCAGGCAAAGTGGTACAAGTCGGCCCGTCCATGCTTATAAATCCTATTGGTTTCATTGGGCGACAGGGCTTGAGATGTCATTTCATCTCATTGTCGGGTAAAAGGCCATCAAAATTGGAAGCGACTCTCCAAAATGACCTTGACAGTGTTGACGGGGATGTAAACTTCAAATAAAAAAATCTACAGTCGTGGCCTGTGTGGGATAAGAAAACGGGTTTGAAACAGCTATGCATCACGAGAACACGCCTATATAAATTTGACCCCCTTGAACCCCACTTTTATATAGTAAAACTGGGGTTTAAGGGGGTATACACTATTTTTTTGTTATTTCTGCTCAAAAACATAGATTGTGGGTACTCGATAGAACCGCCTCGTCGATGCGGTTCTATTGATTCCCCGCAATCTATGTTTTGAGCAGAAATAAAAAAAAAAACTATCACAATTTTTCACCTTAAAATTTCTAATTTTTGGCCCAAAAATTGGCAATGTATTTGTATAGGTGTGGTTTCGTAATGGGGTTTTCGAGCAATAATGAACTGTATGACTGAATCGTTTTATCCGATTTAAACATTATTTTGGAAGAATCCAGCTGATCATCACGAAAACACGCCTATATAATTTTGACCTTATTTTCTTATTTCTGCTCTAAAATATAGATTGTTGGTACTCGTGAGAACCGCCTTATGTTCTAACGAGTACTCACATTCAATATTTTGAGCAGAAATAAGAAAATTATCACAATTTTTAATCCAAATTTTTTTGTGTTTTTGGCGGTAAAGTTTACAATGTATTTGCATAGGCGTGTTTTCGTAATGTTTAGGAGTGCCACTTATACAAAGCGCCCCCCTCACGCCCATCGGGGCTTGAAGAAATAGATGGGCTGCATGATGCTTCCACGCAGAGCTGAAACCGACCCGGACACGAGTACTGGTAAACTGCTTAGAGGATCTAAGCCTGCCAAGCAAAGCGGTGCGAGTCGGACCGTCCATGCTTATAAACCTTATTGGTTTCATTGGGCGGCAGGGCTTGAGATGTCCATTCAACTCAATGTCGGGTAAAAGTCCCACAAAATTGGAAGCAACGTCTCCAAAATGACCTTTACAGTGTTGACGGGGACGTTAAACCTAAAATCAAACAAACAAACATCAAACGTATACAAAATTTGGAAATTATATGCGGAGCCCGAGTGTGAACAGCGAAACCCCTGATCAGATGGAACAGAATGTATGCGCTGTCCGTCAGTGTTCCGTTGTCGGGTTTCTCTTTTAAGTTTGTTTGTTTCGGAGTTTAAAGGCCCAGTCAACACTATATTAGGTCATTTTTCAACCGGTCAGTTTACCTGTTCACACTTTTCCTGGGCAGGCTTATACGTACATGTAAGCGGTTAACCAGTACAGTGCACATTCTTTCGCCAGAAACTGAACACTGCCATTCTTGAATCAGCGGAAGGGAGAGAAAGACCGTAGAAAAGATTTCATATTCAATCTCCACAAACGAATGTTGCCGACGCCAGCAGGTATCGAACCCGGGTCCTCCTGGTCACCAGTCAGAGGCGCATCCGACTGAGCTACCGTGGCCGGCTTCTCTCTTACGTGGGATAAAGCCGAAGCATAAACTAACCGACCTTTTTATTTATTTATTTTTGTAAACTAACCGACCTGGTAAAACAATTCTCGCCATGTAAATTACTGCCGCGCCCTGTATATAAACTAAAACTGTATATGTTTTTGCAAAAAGGAAAAAAGCATTTTTTCCGTCATTAAACAAATCTAAACCATTTAATCTACTGTCGTGCCCTATATACATGTAAATACATGTATAACGAGTCAATTAAAACTTTATATTTTTAAGAAAATGAAAGTAGGGTTGTTTCCGTCCCCTCGGGATTTATTTTGTCGCATGTACTGGACTGTGTGATGAAAAAAAATCTAACACCGCGCGCCTATATAGGCAATGCATTAAGATAACACACCCGTGCGACATAGTGCATTTTTTCACATCTCCAAAAATGGCTACTTTTCTGATGAAAATCCTCGGTATTTTTCTTATTTTTACTGCAAACATAGGTTGTGAGTACTCGTTACAACCGCCTCATTGAGGCGGTTTTAACGAGTACCCACAATCTATGTCTTGGAGCTGAAATAAGAAAAATAATGTATACCCCCGTAAACCCCAGTTTCCTCAATATAAAGTGGGGTTTAGGGGGGTGTTCATTTCACGGACATGTTCACGTGATGGGAAAATAATTGTGCTTTATTCTGCAACAAATCACAGCTCGGAAGAGGGTGACGAGTGACGTCTTTAAAAACGGCCAATTAAAGAATAACTGGCTGATATGAAGTGATCAAACTGGACGTTTTATATGTTTCAGAGCATTCCACATGATTTTGTTCTCACGTTAATACAGTTTCTGTTTATACCAAACGTGTATTATGAACTAAAATTTAAAAAGTATTTCAACATCTGTATGACACCTGTACCCCAACCTGTAGACCACTATGTATTTAAACAATAACTAATGTACCCACATGAATGGCATAAACGGAAACATGCACTCATATGATTGACGTGTTGTAGATACATGATAGCTTATATAATATAATAATTGGTAAGCTTTCAACCAACATATAGAATAATTGGTAAGCTTTCAACCAACAAATAGAATCCGAAAATAGAAATATAAAAATACCTTGATTGTTGTGGCGATTACCTGTGATCCGTCCATTTAAGACTACATGTACGGTAGTTAATCCAATCACGATTGACAATTTTGCTTCCCTCTTAAATTGCACACCGGTGGGTCAGGCCTCAGATTATATTATGGTTCCAACGTAAAGTACCGGTCATGAATTGACTCAATAAAACCGAGTCTGCTATTTTCGTTTATTTGGTGTATTCTTTGCTTCCAAATGATCTAACTATTCAGAACTTATTTATGTTGGTTGGTACCTGATGCTCTGTCTCTGGTTGAGCCCGTCGGTGTCTAACTGTTGGTTTTCTTGTGCTTCAGCATTTCTGTTGTTGTTTGATTTTGTGTTCACAGAGATGTTGCACTGATGAGTAAGGAGGCCTACATGTGGGCTGAACAAATTATGTGCTTTAATCGCGACGAAAGTAAGTGGCCACGTAAAATCGAGTTAAGCCCCCCAGTGGAATTCGTTTCCGCTGACCGTTCCAAGGCGGTGCTTATGTCGCGGTTAATTTTTGTTATGGTTTGTCTTTGGGTGTTTGTGTCGCTTATATTACTTAATTTAGGATAGCCTATTGGTCCGTGTGTGGCAATCTTACTGTCCTTTTGGCTTTCCGCTGTTGGTGTTCCATTGGAGTATGTTGCTTCATGTTTGTGTTTCTTTCCCTTTGGTGTCTCTGAGGGAAGCTGTGGGTTAATTGTATCGATTCCTGATCATCGCCTCTGTTTCTATTTTATGTAAGCTACACTTGTTTTCTCCCGCCAAATCTAATGCATAATTGAAAGGCCAATTCAAAATGCCACTTGTTTTGAACAGGCACCAATGTAAATATCTTTATGTAAACCGTTGGCGCTCAAGAACAGAAATGCAATTCTTCAAATTAATAATTAAAAATATATGTTGAAAGGTGAAAGTTGCAATTACTAACTGTAAAAACTTATAATATTTCACAGCCCAATCAACACAATCCAAATTGTATTTATAACCTATTCAGCATTATATTGGTCATATGAATCCTACTCATCAACGTGATTTCAACCATTCATGTAACATGCATGTGTAATAAAAAGTGCATCTTTTACACTTCGTCAACACTATTTTTGTTTGATTTGAGGTTTAACGTACCCGTCAAAACTGTATAGGTTATTTTGGATATGTTGCTTCAAATATTGTGGGACTTTTACCCGACATTGAGATGATATGACATCTCAAGTCCTGTCGACCAATGAAACCATAATTATTATTCATTATAGGGTTTATAAGCATGGACGGTCCGACTCGAACCGTTTTTCCTGGGCAGGCTCATTGCCTCCACTTCTTCTTTAGATCCTCTATGCAGTTTACTAGTACTTGTGCGGTCGGATTCAGCTCTGCGCGGAGGCATCATGCAGCCCATCTATTTCTTCAAGCCCCGATGGGCGGGGGCCGCAACACTACTTGGATCAGTAAGATCACATTCCTATGTAACTACTTAAATTGTGTCTTATTTGATCAGGCCGAATAAGAGACCGGATGTATCAAACATCAGATTCTATGATGGTTCCAGCGTAAAGACTCAAAGGACATAATAAAAATGCTATCCCTTTGGTGTCTCTGATCGGAGCTGTGGGTTAATTGTTACATTATCGATTCCTGATCATTGCCTCCACTTCTATTTTACTGAGAATTAGAGATCTAATTCGATGTAATGTTGGTTGGTACCTGATGCTCTGTCTCGGGTCGAACTCATCGGAGTCTACTTGATGGTTTTCGTTTGCTACAGCATTTCAGTGTTTTCTTGCTTTCGAATCCTAACTGTTGTTTCATCTCTGTGGTTGTTTGATTTTTGTGTTCACGAACATGTGGCACTGATGAGTAAGTAAGCCAGCATGTGGACTGAACAATGTATCTAATTCGCGACGGAAATAAGGGCGAGGATTGTTTCCACGATTTAAGCACCCCCCTCCCCCCAACACCTCCAGTGGAATTCGTTTCACTGACCCTTCGGTTCTTCTGTCGCGGCTTATTTTTGTTATTGTTTGTCTTTGAGTGTTTGTATCGCTAATAATATTTGTATTTGGATAGCCAATTGGCCATTTTGTGGAAAAGTAGCTGTCCTTTTGGCTTTCCGTTATTGATGTTTCCATTAGGATTTGTCGTTTTTTGTTTGTGTTTCTTTCCCTTTGGTGTCTCTGATGGGAGCTGTCGGTTAATTGTATCGATTCCTGATCATTGCCTTGACTTCTATTTTAAATGTGTCGGACTCAGCTTCAAATATTTTCTAGAAAGGGTTATCCTTTGGCAGCAAGGAATACTCCTCAGAACTATAACATATGGTGTGTATATAATTTCTAGGCCAGACAAGCTAGTTTCAGCCAATTAGGCCTCATCAGTGACACTCTAATAATTTCAATATTCATGAATTTATTTGATTTGATGTTAAACGTCCCCATCAACACTGTAAAGGTCATTTTGGAGACGTTACTTCCAATTTTGTGGGACTTTTACCCGACATTGAGATAAAACGACATCTCAAGACCTGCAAGCCAATGAAGACAATAGGGTTTATAAGCATGGGCGGGCCAACGCGCACCGCATTGCCTGGGCAGGCTTAGATCTCCTAAGTGGTTTACCAGTACTCGTGTGCGGGTCGGTTTCAGCTCTGCGTGGATGCATCATGGAGCTCATCAATATCTTCAAGCTCCGACCGGCGGGGGCTATCAAAATTCATCAATGGAATCAATGATCCCAAAGGACAAGGAATTATAAACTACACTATCAAGCTTGTGCATAATTTCTAGGTTTAATCGTGTGTCGTGTGTCGATTGCGGTGCAAATAACTGGCCAGCTACCTTTCCTGATGTCGATGATCGATAATGTAGTATATCGCGTTTATCTATCACATCCAGTGCCGATATGGAATCGTTTCGATCAAAAGTTCCTTCTACCTTTGTATATTACAAGTTTGCTACACTTGGTGTTAATAATGCATCATATTACAGCAAACATGACTCTTCATATGTCCTTTGAGTGAGGCCACAGAAAGGGAAACGGTCCATGCCTTGCTTGTCGAATTTGTTCTATAAAAAGGTTATCCTTTGGAAGCAAGGAATACACCACAGAACTGAAAAATATGGAGTGTGCATGCTTTCTGGGCCAGACTAGCTAGTTTCGGCCAATTAGGCCTCATCAGTGACCCTCAAAATTCCACAATTAGTGTATCAATGATCCCAAAGGACAAGAAAATATAAAGTACACTATGATGTAGGGCAGGGAGACTTTTTACGGCCGCCACACATTCCCAGACACCAGCTGTAGTGACGAAACCTGATTTTTATTGTGACAACATTGTCTGATCAACTTATGCTAATGGTTGTGCATTATTATCATTAATATTATTATTTAGCTAATTTTCAGTAATTGTACCTCATCACGAAAACAAATCTATTTAATTTTGACCCCCTTAAACCACACTTTTATATAGTTAACTTGGGTTGTCCAAGGGGTAAATCTTTGTTATCTTATTACTGCTCTAAAATATATATATTTTGGGTAACCGTTATAACCGCCTCGATGAGGCGGTTCTAACGAGTAGCCACAATTTATATTTTGAGTTCTGCTCTAAAATATATATCAATTCCGAATATTCGTGTTTCCGTAATGAATTTATTTTTCCCTTCCAGGTATTCGATAAGAAACTTTATGTGATATAACGACTATGCAATCCTGTGTTTGAAACAATTGCGCACCTTGAATTGCTATATGAAAAACAAGCAAATGCATATGTAATTAAGCACGCGGATGTCAGGTATGCGTAATTACTCGTCATATATTTTACTCCTTGCGCAAACGAAATAGCCAGAATCAAATCCTTGCAATGTACTGCTCAGTTTGTATGCCCATGTACAATAAAAACAATGATCAGGAACATTTTGTGGGAATGTTACTGTCCTTTTAGTATTCCGCTATTGATGTTTCCATTAGAGTCTGTTGTTTTATGTTTGTGTTTCTTTCTCTTTTGGTGTCTCTGATTGGAGCTGTGGGTTAATTGTATCGATTCCCGATCATTGTCTTCACTTCTGTAGGGATATTTCTTTGATGGGCCCGAGCCATTTTATGAGAAGTAGAAGTAAAACAAAGATCAGGAATCGATACAATTAACTTACTCCACCCATCAAAGACACCAAAGGGAAGAAACACAAACATTAAGTGACCAGACCATAATTGAAACCCTAAACAAAGGAAGGCCATATGGACAGTTACTTTCCCACAAAATGGCCATATGGCCATCCAAAATAAAAAGACACAAGTGATACACAGAGTAAGTAACAAACAATAAAATAAATAAACCGCCACAGAAGAACCGCATTGGAACGGTCAGTGGAAAGATTTCCACTGGGGGGCTTAAATCGATTTTACGTGGTCTCAATCCTCGCCCTTACTTCCGTCGCGATTTAGACAAATAATTTGTTCAGTCCGCATGAAGGCCTCCTAACTCATCCGTGCAACATGGGCACCTCACTTTTTTCCCAAAGGCCCATGAAAATTCAAAAAGGCCATCAAAAACTTGGTTTTTACATGCAAATGAATGGGAAATGGACCCTTGGCCCTTTTTTAGGGCCAATCAATATATTGGGCTGAAATATTCCTGCTTCTGTTTTATCTATACAGTTGCCCCACAACACCCATCTGAGATACCAAAGGGAACGAACATGAAATAACAAACCCTACGGAAAACACCACTAGCGGAAACCCAAAAGGACAGTAATGAGACTTCGTCGTTTGTCGGATTCACCTTGTTAACAAACGAACACTCTGTTGTTTGACGGCTTCACTATGTTAATGTTAACACTCTTCAGAAAGAACTTGGTAGTACTAAGGCATATGAACTGCAGCCTTTAGCTGTAGAGAGGGCTTTAGTTGATAACCACATTTGTCATTCAGCCACCAAGTTTGCTGTCTGTGTTACAGAATACCAAAACAAGCCTCCTACGTTATATTGGTTACCTAAACTTCATAAAAGACCATACTAAGCAAGGTGTATTGCAAACTCAAGCTCTTGTACCACCATTGAACTCTCCAAAGTATTAACTTCATGTTTGACTGTCATCAAAAAGCATGTGATAAAATATTGCGATGAAGTCTTCGAAATATCAGGTAGAAATCTGTTTTGGTCAATAAAAGATTCTCACCGGCCACGATAGCTCAGTTGGTAGCGTGTCCGCTCCGGTGAACGGGAAGTTACGGGTTCGATCCCGGGCCGCGACATACCAAAGTCGTTAAGAATGGTACTAGCTGCTCCTCGCTTGGCACTAAATTTCAATTTTCAATTTTGGACTTAAATCTCTTCTGCAACAAGGTCTATCGGAACCCGAATTTTATGGTGACTTAGTATACAAATTCAGAAAAATATATAACCGCAATGACTTCAGCACCCAATTTCGTAAAATCATTCTTCGATATAAAAAGATTGGGTACAACATAAATGTTATACGACAGACTGGATGCATGGTAGCTAACCCAATCACGGTTGACAATTTTGCTTCCCTCTTTAATTGCACGCCGGTGGGTCAGGCCTCAGATTCTATGACGGTTCATGTGTAAAGGCTTATTGAGAATTAGAGAGATCTAATTCAAGGTAATTTTGGCTGGTGCCTGGTGCTCTGTCTCTGGTCGGGCCCATCGGAGTCTAACTGTTGGTTGCTGTCGAGTCCTCACCGTTGTTTCATCTCTGCGGTTGTTTGATTATTTGTGTTTACGGAGATGTTGCACTGATGAGTAAGGAGGCCTTCATGCGGACTGAACAAATTATTGTCTAAATCGCGACTGAAGTAAGGGCGAAGATTGTGGCTACGTAAAATCGATTTAAGCCCCCCCCCCCCCCCCAATGGAATTCGTTTCCGCTGACCGTTCCAAGGCGGTTCTTCTGTCGCGGTTTATTTTTGTTATCTTTTGTCTTTAGGTGTTTGTGATGCTTATATATTTTTTTTTATTTTGATAGCCTATTGGCCATTTTGTGGGAAAGTAACTCTCCTTTTGGCTTTCCGCTATTGATGTTTCCATTAGGTCTGTGTTTCATGTTTGTGCTTCTTTCCCTTTGGTGTCTCTGATGGGAGCTGTGGGCTGATTGTATCGATTCCGGATCATTGCCTTCACTTCAATTTTTCAAATCCTTGCAATGTCAGGGTTATCGGTACATTAAACTACGCAAATCCTTTTCAAAAGTTTATAGACATCATTCTGATTTAATTTCAAAATTCAATATTGGACTTAAATCTCTTCTGCAACAAGATCTATCAGAACCCGAATTTTATGATGACTTTGTATACAAATTCTTAAAAAATATATAACTGCAATGACTTCATACCCAATGTCGTTAAATCATTCTTCGATATAAAAAGATTGAGTGCAACATAAATGTTATACGACAGACTGCATGCATGATAGTTAACCCGTTAACCCATTCACGGTTGACAACTTTGCTTCCCTCTTTAATTGCACGCCGGTGGGTCAGGCCTCAGATTCTATGACGGTTCCAGCTTAAAGGCTTATTGAGAATTAGAGAGATCTGACTCAAGGTGCCTGATGCTCTATCTCTGGTCGGGCCCATCGGGGTAAATGTTGGATTTTCTTTTGCTCCAGCATTTCAGTGATTCCTTGCTGTCGAGTCCTAACCATTGTTTTATCTCTGTGGTTGTTTGATTAATTGTGTTCATGGAGATGTTGCACTTATGAGTTAGTATAGTTTAAACTTTATTTCTTTTTGTTTATAAATATTACACGTAATGTGAGTGATACAATACACAAAGCAATAACATGTCAATATATACAAAATGGGATTCAGAAGAAAGTCCTAAGACTTGTGTAATCTGTTTCCCATTGAGTACTCTGAATGAAACATCACTATATGTGTACACACATGGTTAAGCAGTTGTTACTAACATGTATTTAGAGAATATAACTAGAGTGAAAATCAATACATGTATAACAAATGATATGCTATACTGCTGCTTGGCTGGGGACCGTGGGGGTGGGGCGGAGGGAGCAACGGTGATGACACTGGTATAACGCGCACTAGACATCTCGATTTACATCAAGTAGGGTGATCGTCCTTCTTCCATCGGAGTCTAACTGTTGGTTTTCTTTTGCTCCAGCATTTCAGTGGTTTCTTGCTGTCGAGTCCTCACCGTTGTCTCACCTCTGTGGTTCTTTGATTTTTTGTGTTCACGGAGATGTTGCACTGATGAGTTAGGAGGCCTTCATGCGGACTGAACAAATTATTTGTCTAAATCGCGACGGAAGTAAGGGCGAGGATTGTGGCCACGTAATCGATTTAAGCCCCCCAGTGGAAATCATTCCACTGACCATTCCAAGGCGGTTCTTCTGTGGCGATTTATTTATGGTGTTGTTTGTTACTTACTGTGTGTATCACTTGTGTCTTTTTATTTTGGATGGCCATATGGCCATTTTGTGGGAAAGTAACTGTCCTTATGTCCTTCCTTTGTTTGGTTTCCATTATGGTCTGGTCGCTTAATGTTTGTGTTTCTTTTCCCTTTGGTGTCTTTGATGGGTGGAGTAAGTTAATTGTATCGATTCCTGATCTTTATTTTACTTCTACTTTGTCTGCAGGTGAACATTTCTATATTAAATGTCTTACTAGCTATTGAATTTTGAATCTGCGGCTTTGAATGATAAATTCTTGCACTGACAACATAATTGTTTTGTTTTGTTCGTATGTCAGGTTTGAGTCGCCGAATAGTAGAGTATTCAATGTTGGGTCACAAAACTCAGAGATACTATCGAGAAGCTGTTGTCTGATACCTACGTACTTAGCGCAGTCAAGGAAATAATGCCTGGTGTCTTCAACTGATTCACAATCACAAAGGAAGCTGTCTACAATATTTTAGAAAATAGATGTTGGTTCAAGGAGATGGAATGTGTTCTTAATCGAGAATGGCGAATCTGTCCTAGACGTTGACCTTCATAATAAAACAACGGAGGCTTACTCAATCCAGTAATGAGTCTATATTTAAAAGACGATAACGTAGGTAATTCACGAATAACTTGATGAAGCTCGTTCCATTCACGTATAACAGAGGGTAGGAAGAAGTTTTAGTAAAGTTGCGTGTTTGCACGAACAGTCTGCAAGTTATTAACATTTCTAAGGTTATTCGGGAAGTATTACCAATGGTAGGGGGAACAAAAGCGTTCAAGTAATCAGGACATAGGCTTTTCACCATTTTGTAAAATTGAATAATAAAAATCAAAAATGAGTTTCTTTAAGAGCAATGAAAACATTCATAAGAAAGATGGGTCATACTACGTAGTTTCGGCTAATAAAGCCTCATCAGTGACCCTGTAATGATCCGGCAAAGAAAGCCAGAGGAAACATACTGCAATTTTGCGAATTTCGAATAGGCAGTCGATTCAAAGACTGATATAATTCAAAATGGGGACCAAATAATTAAAACCCTGTCTAGAATATGAGTCTAAACCAATAATTTATTTCTGATTTCTCAGAATATTCACGCTGATCTCAAAGGACCAAAAGTAAAATATAAACTGCACTATGGTTGATGTACGGGGAGACGTTTAACGGCCGCCACACGGCACAACACCAGCTGCAGTGGAGGCAAATTAAAATAAAAAATGAGTTTCTGTAAGAGCAATGAAAACATTCAAAAGAAAGATGGGTCATACTACGTAGTGTCGGCTAATAAAGCCTCATCAGTGACCCTGTAATGATCCGGCAAAGAAAGCCAGAAGAAACACACTGTTTGTGTTTCTTTCGTCTTTCTGTAAGTTTTTCCAACCAGGCCTCTTCAAGAAGTGCATTAATCGAAACAAGTTTTGTAGCACCAGATACGATGCGAGCAGCCTCATGCTATTTTTTTCTAATTCGGTAGACTCGTACTGCGCGCAATTATTCCATATGACGTCGCCGTATTCAAGAAGAGGACGTTTGAATGAAAAATAAATAGTTTGCAATGATTTTCTGTTTAATTGAAATTTTGATTTCCGCATAATATTAATTCTCGACCAAGCTTTAGTTTTCAAAAAGATGATCATGCCAAGTACAGTCACTATTTAGCGTAATCCCTAAGTGTTTATGCGCGTTTACTTCCAATATAGGTTGGGTATTCATGCAAATGGGAGAGTGATAGAGTCTATTATGCTTTCTAGAAATTAAGAGAACTTCTGACTTGTTAGGGTTGGATTTTACAAGCCATTTTTCCACCAAACAGTAGACTCTCGCTACATCGTCATTAAGAGTTTGAGCGGCTGTCATTGTATTATCGACAATAAGATAAAGGCTTGTATCATCGGCAAATAGCCGTATGGTAGAGTTTATATTTTCGACTATATCATTTATGTAAACAAGAAAAAAGCAGTGGCCCCAGGATAGAACCCTGGGGCACACCCGCTTTGAGACTGGTCCAATCCGAGGACACACCCGGAAGCACTACAGGTTGGCTGCTATTATTTAGGTAGTCCGTAAACAAATCAATTAGAGAACCGGAGATGCCCACAGTTTGCCGTTTAAAAAGAAGGTCCCTATGCCAGACCCTGTCGAAGGCTTTACTGATATCGAAAAATACAGCATGCACTTCTTTGACATCGTCCAAGGCCTGACAAAAGGTATTGTATATACCAGTAAGTTGGTTTACAGTGGAGTCACCAGCAATACAACCTGATTGCAATGTAGCTATGACTCTGTTTTTCATAAGAAAATTGAAAACATATTTGTGAACAAGCTTTCCCATTACTTTGCCAATCATACTGAGAAGTGAGATTAGGTCTATAGTTGGATGAGTCTGATTGGTCTCCCTTTTTAAATATAGGTGTAACATTTGCCTGTTTCCATATGTTCTGGACTTAGCCACATGAAAGCGAGTAATTGAAGAGTTCACAGAGGGGAAAGGATAATGAATGAGCAAGCTCTTTTAGTAGGCGGTTATTTATTTGATCTGGTCCAGATGTTTTACCGACTTTCAAAGATTTTAATACAGATTCAACCTCATTTGGAGACACTGGTATGTTATTGAGTGAGGAATTAACACGACGTCTTAACCTCGGTAAGGTAGCTCCACTGTCATCAAGATGGGTTTGGGATGTTAAGAATTCGTTCAATATTTCAGCCTTGTCTTCTTCGTCAGAAAATACTTCGTCATTACTTTGAAGAGGGGGATAGAAGATTTTTGTTCAGGTTTTATAAAGCTTTTCAAATTTTTTCGACCAATCTTATGTCCATGATTACTATATTTCAAATTATTTGCTAATTTATCCGATTGTAACTTTCAAGATTTGCGGGTTTCACGTGTTACTTGATTCCTTATCTGTTTATATTTTTCGAAATCGGCTAAATTATTTGTTCGCTTCCACTTCCTTATGAGTTAGGAGGCCTTCAAGCAGACTGAACAAATTATTTGTCTAAATCGCGACGGAAGTAAGGGCGAGGATTGTGGCCACGTAAAATCGATTTAAGCTCCCCAGTGGAAAGTAGAAGTAAAACAAAGATCAGGAATCGATACAATTAACTAACTCCACCCATCAAAGACACCAAAGGGAAAGAAACACAAACATGGAGCGACCAGACCATAATGGAAACCTAAACAATGGAAGGCCATAAGGACAGTTACTTTCCCAAAAAAAAATAGCCATATGGCCATCCAAAATAAAAAGACACAAGCGATACACACAGTAAGTAACAAACAACAACATAAATAAACCGCCACAGAAGAACCGCCTTGAACGGTCAGATTTCCACTGGGGGGCTCAAATCAATTTTATGTGGCCACAATCCTCGCCCTCACTTCCGTCGCGATTAAGACAAACAATTTGTTCAGTCCGCATGAAGGCCTCCTAACTCATCAGTGCAACATCTCCGTGAACACAAATAATCAAAGAACCAAAGAGGAGAGACAACGGTGAGGACTCGACAGCAAGAAACCACTGAAATGCTTGAGCAAAAGATAACCAACAGTTAGACTCCGATGGGCCCGACCAGAGACAGAGCATCAGGCACCAACCAACATTACCTTGAATTAGATCTCTCTAATTCTCAATAAGCCTTTACGTTGAAACCGTCATAGAATCTAAGGCCTGACCCGCAGGCGTGCAATTAAAGAGGGAAGCAAAGTTGCCAACCGTGATTGGGTTAACTACCATGCATGTGCAGTCTGTCATATAACATCCATGCTGTACCCAATCTTTTTATATCGAAGAATGATTTTACGAAATTGGGTGTTGAAGTTATTGCGGTTATATTGTTTTCTGAATTTATATACTAAGTCACCATAAAATTTGGGTTCCGATAGACCTTGTTGCAGAAGAGATTTAACTCCAATATTGAATTTTGAAATTAAACCAGAATGGCGTCTATAAAATTGTGAAAAAGGCTTTGCGTAGTTTATGGTACCGATAACCCTGATTAAGAAGTTTAGCCGTTAATAATTTATTACGAGTGTTGAAGTCAGCCACATGACTACACACTCTAGCAAATCGAAATAATTGCGAAATATAAACGGATGACGCACGAGGAACATCACCATCCAAAAAAAAAGGAAAATTTACAATCTCAAAATCAAAGTCATCGCGTTTATCATAAATTTTGCACGAGACAACCCCATCTACAATAGATAGATGTAAATCCCAAAACGGGGCCTCGGTATCAGAAGAATTTGCTTTATTTAACTGAAGTTATGGGGGGTAAATCTGACTGATCAAACTATCGAAATAGGTATTTTCAATATTTAATAAATCATCTAAATATCTAGAAGTGGAGCTAAAAGCTTCAATAATTTCAGATTGGTTATCAATGGAAAGCGACAACATGAAAAGTAGAAGTAAAACAAAAATCAGGAATTGATACAATTAACTTACTCCACCCACCAAAGACACCAAAGGGAAAGAAATACAAACATTAAGCGACCAGACCATAATGGAAACCCAAACAAAGGAAGGCCATAAGGACAGTTACTTTCCCACAAAAGGGCCATATGACCATCCAAAATTAAAAGACACAAGTGATACACACAGTAATGGCAAACAACAACATATATAAACCTCCACAGAAGAACCGCCATGATCAGGGTTATCGGTACCAAAAACTACGCAAAGCCTTTTCAAAATTTTATAGACGCCATTCTGATTTAATTTCAAAATTCAATATTGGACTTAAATCTCTTCTGCAAAAAGGTCTATCGGAACCCGATTTTATGGCGACTTGGTATATAAATTCAGAAAAATATATAACCGCAATGACTTCAGCACCCAATTTCGTAAAATCATTCTTCGATATAAAAATATTGGGTACAACATGGATGTTATACGACAGACTGCATGCATGGTAGTTAACCGAATCACGGTTGGCAACTTTGCTTCCCTCTTTAATTGCACGCCGGTGGGTCAGGCCTCAGATTCTATGACGGCTCCAACGTAAAGGCTTATTGAGAATTAGAGAGATCTAATTCATGGTAATGTTGGTTGGTGCCTGATGCTCTGTCTCTGGTCGGGCCCATCGGAGTCTAACTGTTGGTTTTCTTTTGCTCCAGCATTTCAGTGGTTTCTTGCTGTCGAGTCCTCACCGTTGTCTCACCTCTGTGGTTCTTTGATTTTTTTGTGTTCACGGAGATGTTGCATTGATGAGTTAGGATGCCTTCATGCGGACTGAACAAATTATTTGTCTAAATCGCGACGGAAGTAAGGGGAGGATTGTGGCCACGTCAAATCGATTTAAGCCCCCCCCCCCAGTGGAAATCATTCCACTGACCGTTCCTAGGCGGTTCTTCTGTGGCGGTTTATTTATGGTGTTATTTGTTACTTACTGTGTGTATCACTTGTGTCTTTTTTATTTTGGATGGCCATATGGCCATTTTGTGGGAAAGTAATTGTCCTTATGTCCTTCCTTTGTTTATGTTTCCTTTATGGTCTGGTCGCAAAGTGTTTGTGTTTCTTTCCTTTGGTGTCTTTGATCGGTGGAGTAAGTTAATTGTATCGATTCCTGATCTTTGTTTTACTTCTACTTTGGAACGGTCAGTGGAAAGATTTCCACTGAAGTCACTTTCGTAACAATACAAGAACAGATCAGCCACAAGAGGTGCCCAATTCGTACCCATCGGAGTATCCACAATTTATCTAAATAACCTGGTACCGAATCTAATATAAATATTGTCAAGTAGAAAGGTGAGGACATCAGACACTTACTGACATGACCAAAGTGTATAATTCTTATGTTCTTTAGAAGTGAAAAATGCATTTCTGACATTACATGCAAGATAGAGAAAATCTTCTCTGTGAAAGGCCAATTCAATTAAATCATTAAGCTTTTCTTTTATAAGATTATGAGGAAGTGTAGTGTAAAGAGTGGAAAAATCGTAAGTAGATAGACTTGAAGCACGAAAACGTCTGGATTTCAATTTATTTAAAACCTCATTCGATTTTTTTATTCACCAAAACAGATTTCTTCCTGATCTTTCAAAGACTTTATCACAATATTTAATCACATGCATTTTAATAGCAGTAAGACAGGAAGTTAATAATTTTGAAAGGTCAGTGGTAGTGCAAGAGCTAGAATTTGCAATAAACCGTGCTTTGACAGGTCTTTTATGAAGTTTTGATAACCAGTATAGCGTAGGAAGCTTGTCTATGACTTCGGTAACACACACAGCAATCTTTGTGGCTGAATGACAAATATGTTCATCTTCTATAGCTCTCTCTTCAGCTAAATGTTGAAGTTCATAGGCCTTAGTACCATCAAGCTCCAGCTTAAGCATGTTTACATAGTGGAGCCGTCACACAACGACGACGTTGTTAGCGGCCTTGTCTGCAGGGGCCAAAACAAACTTCTTATGAAATTCTTGAATACCTAGTTTAAGATGACGTAAAGACGTCTTAGGCTTAGGAGGTAATAAGTTAGTATTGTGATAATAGAAAGAAATGCGTTTATTTGCTAGTTTTAAAATGCTAAGTATCCAGTCCTCAAGGGCTTTATGCTCAACATACTCTCGCTTACACCATCGATTACCGAATTCATTCAAGGCAGCAGCGATTTCATCTCTACATTTCCTGAAATCAATTTTAGAAGGAAACCGATATTTCGGTCCTTTAGAAATTATATTCCTTATCCTAGAATCAGGAATAATTTTCAAATTGCCAGTAACTGCATGACCAGCAGCAGGATAGCAATACACTGAGTTTTTACAATCACATGAATCGGGACTATTAGTATCAATATCGAGACCTACAACAAGTTTATTGAAATTAAAAATGATAGATCTAACAGGTTTGTTATATTTATAGCAAATTATAGGTGTTTCAGTATTTTGAAAATAAGCAGGAATGGAAGAAAGCACCGAGCTCTCACGGAAATTACTGGGCGAATCTTTTAAATCCATAACCTTATTAATGAAGGATATTTTGAAGAAATGGCGTTTATGATTAATTTCAGAATCAATGTAAGGACGGAGCGTATGCTGAGTATATTCTCTAGTTAAGAGAGCCGCATCATATAACTGATTAGAACTTTCGTAGAATTTATTCGCCTCGGTGTCCAGAAGACGTAAAACAGAAACGGGAAATGAACTTAGAAATGAAAGCATAGAGTGGCGTCTGTGATTTAATAATATAATTGACAGTCACTTCAGTCTAGTATTGTTTCGTTTAAAAGCATTCGGAATTCGTTTCCGCTGACCGTTCCAAGGAGGTTCTTCTGTCGCGGTTTATTTTTGTTATGGTTTGTCTTTGGGTGTTTTTGTCGGTTATGTTGTTTTTGTTTTGGATAGCCGTGTCATTAAGACGCCAAGATTGTCACTTATAGAGCCTCCGTAACGTAATCAACGCGCTGACTTAACGTTTTTAATGCACGCATCGCCAAACCAGCTATTAATAAATTAACTGCCGAAATATTGTTACTTTAATTAAACACAAAATAAATGCTTGAACTTAAGCTTTTTTCACTGCACATACGCTAAAATAATACCTAGTAATATACCTAGTAAACATACTGAATATCTCTTATTGACATCCGAACACCAGTTTTGTTAATTGTGATAACGGCTTTCATTTTAGAAATGAAAAATAGTAATGATGTCGTTTGAAGCAAAACAATAATGATAATTATGTGTCTTTGCTGTTTAAGGTTTAATGTTTCCGTTCAACAAATATTGTGCTTCACGACTATTGAAAATAATTCTTTTGGCGTTCATTCGATAAAAATAAAATACATCTTACGCTGAAAATTAAATATCAAATATGTGTATAACCTGACAACTTCCTTAGTCCTGTCAAGACATTGGAATATGAACATATAATCCTCCGGGTGGCTACTGAAGAAAGATATGGTTAAGCCTTCTCCTGTGATCGGAAGTGGCCCATCTGTAACAAAAGAAAACTTTAAACTAAAAAACTAAAAACTATGCGGTGAAGGTTATCTTTCGGATGTTTCTACGAATGGAAAATCTGAGTACAATCTGCAGACAATGCCATCCTCCCATTTGTTGGAAAAAAGTAATTTTGCTCATTAGAACCACACGAGTACGACATGTATATCATACATCAGGCTGATCTAATTTAAGTGGTCATTTAAAAGGAAATTTATTAAATGAGTGTAGATGGTTTGTATGACCGTTCGCTCAAATTTGTATGTTGCTCTGTGATGATCTATTGACTGAGTTGGTTGCAGGTGCACCAGCGATGTTGTGTGTTTGTAAAAGTAGTTTTTAAGTGTTTATTTAAAAACTAGTTTGTCGGATTTCTTGACGGGGCTTATAATGTTGTATGTGAGCTTATTGTTGTGCATTATTATTTTTAAATTAATTTGCATCAATTGAACCTCATGCATCCTGATCACCTTCTGTGGAGAAGATGGATCTGCTGTTGTGTTGTTTGTGGTTCGTTTTATTTTAAAAGAGTAATCATGTCTTATAACATATGTGGTCATATGATGTTTATGACTTGGCATTTGCCACTAAAGAACATTGATTTCATATCATAAAATAGGTTTTGTACGTAGTATGACCCATCTTCTTTCTTATGAATGTTTTCATTGCTCTTAAAGGAACTTATTTTTTTATTTTTATTTATGCTACACTTAACGCTGTATTAAACGTGTCTGTTTCAATGAATAAAGACTAAATAAAAGTGAATGATACATTCACCACACGCCTCCAATCAGAGTCAACAAAGGGAAAGAAATACGAATATGCCATAACTAAACCCAAATGAAAACACCACAAGCAGGAAGTCAAAAGGACAGTTACTTTCCAATAAATTAGCCCGGCGGCTACCCAAAATAAGAAGATATATTTTCATATTTTCCATTTCTGTGGTGTATTTCTTGCTTCCAAAGGATAACCCTTTTATAGAACATATTCAACGTCACCACAGCTGATGTGTGGGAATGTGTGGCGGCCGTAAAAAGTCTCCCTGCCCTACATCATAGTGTAGTTTTTTTTCTTGTCCTTTGGGATCATTGATTCCATTGTGGAATTTTGAAAATATTTGAGGGTCACTGATGAGGCCTAATTGGCCGAAACTAGCTAGTCTGGCCCAGAAAACATGTACACTTCATATTTTCCATTTCTCTGTTGTATTTCTTGCTTCCAAAGGATACCCGTTTATAGAACATAATAAGCAAAACATACATGCAAAGACAAAGAAAAACAATAATAAACATGCACAGAAAAACCGCATTGAAACTGTCAACAAAACATTTCACTGTTTAGAATAAGGCGAAGAAGATGTCAAATTGTTCCACATAAGGGAATATAGACTCCAGTTGGTCAATCCCATCCACAAAAGAGACGTAAGGCAACAACAATAACCCACAGGAGGCTGTCGTGTCTGATAGAGCTGGTTTTGCTGATTACGTATATTTCGGAATACCTTGTAAAACTTGCATGGATAAAATGAAATGCTTGATGTTGTAATCGACTTGTCCGAAGTTGCTAAATGGAACCCCATATTCATCATTAAAATGATATTGTTTTCTTCTAAGCACTCTCGCAGCTCCCGTACTTACCAGAAGTGTAGACTGCCTTGTTACAATCGTCCCTAGTTTGATTAAACAGAAACGATCCAGAAACACAATTGCCTTCAACTCTGAAAAATAAATGAATCCATTAAATGAAACCATTTTTACTCGACTTCTGTCAATTAAAAATACTATTATCAGTTTCTGCACTGTCACCAAACGACGGTTTTTGCGGTCAGAAAGGGCATCTTTCATCTGTGCCCATGTATGTTTTTTCTTTAAACTTTGCATATTAATAACTCAGCGTATACAACCTATAAAAATGTATTTATTGAATTATATAAACCAAATTAGGACTCAGGAGGCCACCCTGACTGACTCCCTCCATGAGCTGATGGCTGTGTCTTAAAAGTCTGTCTTAAATCTTATGTTTTATTTAGTTTCAAGATTTCTGAACTGGATTGAATGCAGAACTCCATGGCATTCTTTTGATACTAAACAAACTTTTGAATTAATTAAAGTTTACATTTTCTGATAAAATAATTACCAAATATCTCATGTTTAATTAAAATTTAAAAAACATATAAACATTCAATTCCTAAGATAAATATGTTCTAGTCTTTGTCAAGATTTCATTTAACTAGGAAAACTTGCCATATGTATCTTCTGTAGCTATGCCAAATTCCATGAAAATCCGAAACCGGTAACACTGTTTACCTTTAATGGATGTAAAGTCGAAGTAAAACAAAGATCAGGAATCGACACAATTAACTTACTCCACCCATCAAAGATACCAAAGGAAAAGAAACACAAACATTAAGCGACCAGACCATAATGGAAACCTAAACAAAGGAAGGCCATAAGGACAGTCACTTTCCCACAAAGTGGCCATATGGCCATCCAAAATAAAAAGACACAAGTGATACACACAGTAAAGTAGAAGTAAAACAAAGATCAGGAATCGATACAATTAACTTACTCCACCCATCAAAGACACCAAAGTGAAAGAAACACAAACATTAAGCGAACAGACCCTAATGGAAACCTAAACAAAGGAAGGCCATAAGGACAGTCACTTTCCCACAAAATGGCCATATGGCCATCCAAAATAAAAAGAAACAAGTGATACACACAGTAAGATACAAACAACAACATAAATAAACTGCCACAGAAGAACCGCCTTGGAACGGTCAGTGGAAAGATTTCTACTGGGGGGCTTAAATCGATTTTACGTGGCCACAATCCTCGCACTTACTAAGTCTTTTCTGCAACATTTACTGTTTTATCGAAATCATCCAAGAAACATACAAAAAGGCATTGCTCTCCAAATTCCTAACGCTTACGTTATAAAAATGAGATTATACAAATCAAAATGAATACATATTGAGCTGATCTACCTTAGAAATCATTAAAATATCATGAATTCCTGGTATTTGCCTTTCATTTATACACTTTTATCTATCCCACATAGTATATAGTAAAACACTAAATCTAAAGGTATTTTAATCAATAAACTAGACTTAACAACACATATTGCTTTTGATTAGCAGCAAAATTATTGTGAACATGTGCAACTTTATTTAATGACTTTACAGAAGGCATGCTACTAACATAGATGCTAGGCAAGGCGATCCATTATTTTTATTTCCATACCGAGATGGTGTGCAAGGACGCAATGGTAAGTGATTGAAATAGTACTGTTCATAAATCCATGGCCAGATTAAGCCTTAGATATACTCTGTCTTTATGTACGCTGGATTCTTAACCTAAAAAAAAAGATACAGTAGTTATTGATCACTGAGTATTTCCAAAAATCGAAACTGACACTGATATTGAGTTTCTGTTGCAAAAGATATCATTGATGGAAGAGGCACAGAATATTTTGTGTAAACCAAGCTGTTTCATGACCTAGAGGAATTTAGCTATTAGACAGGGAGAGAAACAGTTTACTTCCTTACAGTTGACATGCATAAAATGTCTCATTTCATTGGTGTTGTAATTGTTGACGATTCTTTTGTGTCATATTTTTTTCTTCTTATATAGTGTTTAATTTATCGGAAGCAAGCTTTTAGTATTTTTTTTTTCAACTTTCAACTTTCAAACACTTATTGAATGTTTCTGCTGAATGCACGTACACTGTTTTTAAGCACTGTTCTTGCTTGCTTTGTTGTTCATCAATAATTACCGGTACAGTTCTGTGCAAATTGTCTCTCAGCTTAGGGTGAGCGTTGCAGTGTTTGGTCAGAAAAAAAGCATCACAATGTATTTACTGAATATAATTCAAAATCTTATGAGTAATGAGATAACTACTCACAGATTGAATAATTATTATCAACAGTTTAACTGATTCTTGATACCATACAAATGTACTTTGTAATTACCGCAACAACTGCTGAGACAGGTAAATGAAGTGAAAAACCTATATAGATTTATATACACATAATCATGATCACATAAGTTTTGGAACACAGATAAATGTACGATCATGTGATTTCGAAAAGCAAATTTATACAAATGGCCTTGGAATATTATTTCAGGAAGCCGTTTGATTTCGTTCATAGGGGCTATACAAAAAAGATAGATTGGCTAGTGCCTAGTGCAGAGACAAATACTGAAAACCGTTTAATGGGTCTTAATGTCAAGGAAAGGTAATCTCAAGTGTTATTGATTGTCCCTGGAGTAAACCTTTCTTTTTAAATGGACAGTTGTTAAATAACAAACAAAAATTAGATTTCAGAGTCAATTATCACACAAAATCTGACCGCCCCCGCCCATAGGGCTTGAATAAATATATGGGCTGCATGATGCTTCCACGCAGAGCTAAATTCGGCCCGCACCCTAGTACTGGAAAACCGCTTAGAGGATCTAAGCCTGTCCAGGAACCGCGGTGCGAGGCGGACCGTCCATGCCAATAAACCCTATTAGTTTCATTGGGCGGCAGGGCTTGAGATGTCATTTCATCTCAATGTCGGGTAAAAGTCCCACAAAATCGGAAGCAACGTCTCCAAATTGACCTTTACAATGTTGACGAGGACGTTAAACCTCAAATCAAACAAACAAATCACAAAAACTGAAGCAACATCTAAATTAACTGGTATGCTGTTGACTTGAATGTTAAATCTAAACACCACCTTAGCACCACTACCAAATTAGATAAGACAGAAAGAAAACTATGCACATGATTTCATGGGTGCGTTCAAAACCTTCGCGGCATAGTTCTGTAGACAAAATAGTTTGTTTTGGCCATGGTATTCAATAGGGGGCAAATTTACCGAACTGGATGATTTGAAATGATACTTATAATTATGCTATGGACTACTTTCACAAGCCATACTATACTTTAGCCATCCAAATTGAAAGCAATAGTAAAGTATCATTAAACAGCATGACCGAACGGTGATAATCATATAATTTCACATTTTGCTGAATCAGGGCTATCAGTATTCAGTCTGTTGAAACACAATATTACCGGTCCTCGATTTCCATGAAATTTCATCTACATATTCCTAAGATATGTGAACAGTTTTCATACTAAAATGGCGTCTTGACAAAAATTGGAACATGGTAAAATTGCATATAAAATTTTAATGAATACAAAACTTGGAGCTGGAATATGGGACACCATAAAAAATCTGAATGCCCAGCCACTATTACTGGACATATGGGGTCATTCGTAAAATCAACTAACTCACCAATCATGGCTGCAATTCATAAAATATTGCAGTGTTAGATGTATGAAACTCTGAATACTGTCGACAGGTTTATATCAGAGTACTCAGGCAATTATTGTGCATAATTTCATCAAATTCCAAGCATGGGCATTTTTCGTTTAACGGCTCCACAAAGGCATCGCTGTAAAAGGAAAGGGCGTCGTTTCAACCCCAAAGGACAAATGGGGAAATTAAATGACATTATCCCAATTGTAATGTACTTATTCACTTGTTTTGTTTGTTTGTATTGGAGTTTTACGGCCCAGTCAACACTATTTAGGTCATTTTTGAGCAGGTCAGTTTACCTATCAACACTTTCCTGGGCAGGCTTATATCTTCTTTCTTATGAATGTTTTCATTGCTCTTAAAGGAACTCATTTTTGATTTTTATTTGCCTTCACTGCAGCTGGTGTTGTGACGTGTGGCGGCCGTAAAACGTCTCCCCGTACATCAACCATAGTGCAGTTTATATTTTACTTTTGGTCCTTTGAGATCAGCGTGAATATTCTGAGAAATCAGAAATAAATTATTGGTTTAGACTCATATTCTAGACAGGTTTGTAAATATTTGGACCCCATTTTGATTTATATCAGTCTTTGTATCGACTGCCTATTCGAAATTCGCAAAATTGCAGTATGTTTCCTCTGGCTTTCTTTGCCGGAGCATTACAGGGTCACTGATGAGGCTTTATTAGCCGCAACTACGTAGTATGACCCATCTTCTTTCTTATGAATGTTTTCCTTGCTCTTAAAGGAACTCATTTTTGATTTTTATTATACATAAGCGGTTAACCAGTTCAGTGCACATTCTTTCGCCAGAAACTGCCAACTGCCCTTCTTGAATCAGCGGAAGGGAGAGAATGACCGTAGAAAATTATTCACTTGTTGTTTGCAGATTGTTTTCATCGCATAAAACGTCAGCTATGTAAAAAACACAGCAACCAACGATACATGACATTACATACTGAAGTTGTGTTTCCGACGGTACATCGAAGATTGGTATTCTGAAACTTGCAGGCTTGTGCTTGGACAGCGCAAGCTCATTTTTTTCCATATACCTCGTGAGTAAAATACGGCCCCTCTCGCAGGCCTCAATAGTGATGTCCACAATTTAGGATTTACAGCAAAGTTGATTAATGCAAAATAAACATTCGCTACCACAATAATTTTCTGCTGTGAGTTACAAGAATGAAGAATTTGATAGTTTTGATCTATTCGAATCTTCACTAATCTTTTTCATGATCAAACTTTTATTATATCATGGCGATAAAGGTTTCAAACAGAGCACAGAGATCAATGTACTGTGTGTAGAAGGACGCGTTTGAAGACGCAGCGTGCAAAACCATTTATTTTTCACGACGTCCGCTGCAAAATCTTCCTGAACAAACAGTGCAGCAATGTACAAAATGTCTTTAAATGGTTTTGAAGTATAACATTCGTTATTTTGATTCTTGACTCTAATGGCTTGGGCAAAAATAACTCAAAGTAGAAGTGGAGGCAATTATCAGGAATCGATACAATTAACCCACAGCTCCCATCAGAGACACCAAAGGGAAAGGAACACAAACATGAAACAACATACCCTAATGGAAACATCAATTGAGGAAACCGAAAAAGACAGTAACTTTCCCACCAAATGGCAAGTAGGCTATTAGTAACAAAAATAAAATACTATAAACGACACAAACACCCGAAGACAAACCATAACAAAAATAAACCTCGGTAGAAGAACCGCCATGGAACGGTCAGCGAGAATGAATTCCACTGCGAGAGGTGAGGGGGTGGTTGGGGTTGGGCTTAAATCGATTTTACGTGGCTGCAATCCTCGCCCTTACTTCCGTCGCGATCAAGACAAATAATCAAATCAGTCCGCATGAAGGCCTCCTAACGCATCAGCGCAAAATCTCCGTGAACACAAAAAAATGAAAGATTACGTGGCCACAATCCTCCCCTTGCTTCCGTCGCGATTAAGACAAACAATTTGTTCAGTCCGCATGGTCTCCTAACTTATCAAAGGCGCGGAATGTAATCCCCAGGTCATTGCGCCCATGGGTCGTTTCGCCGGTTCGTTTTGCCCTGAGTCGAACAAAACTAAGTCAGTATGGAGTATCATATTCTTAACGTGTTGTCCAGAAGCAAAAATGAAAACAAAACCTGCTGTAGCGAAAATAAATAGCATTTCTGAAAAATACAAGTGGATGCAATGATCAGGAATCGATACAATAAACATACAGCTCCCACCAAAGACACCAAAGGGAAAGAAACATAAATTACATGAAACAACAGACCCTATTGGAAACATCAATAGCGGAACTCCTAAAGGACAGTTGCTTTTCAACAAATTGGCCAATAGGCTGTCCAAAATAAAATAATATAAGCGACACAAACACCCAAAGACAAACCATAACAAAGAAAACCCGCGACAGAAGAACCGCCTTGGAACGGTCGGCGGAAACAAATTCCACTGGTGGGCTTAAATCGATTTTACGTGGCCACAATCCTCGACCTTACGTCCGTCGCGATTAAGACAAATAATTTGTTCAGTCCGCATGAAGGCCTCTTAACTCATCGGTGCAACATCTCCGTGAACACAAAAATCAAACAACCACAGAGATAAAACAACGATGAAGACTCGACGGCAAGAAACTTGTGAAATGCTGGGGCAAAAGAAAATCAACACTTAGATCCCGATGGGCCCGACCAGAGACAGAACATCAGGTACCAACTAACATAAGCCTTTACGCTGGAACCGTCATAGAATCTGAGGCCTGATCCATCGGCGTGCAATAAAAGAGGGAAGCAAAGTTGTTAACCGTGATTGGGTTAACTATCACGCATTTATGTTGTTCCCAATATTTTATATCGAATAATGTTTTAACGACATTGGTTGCTGAAGTCATTGCGGTTATATATTATTTTGAATTTATATAACTAAGTCCCTTTAAAATTCGGTTTCTGATAGACCCTGTTGCAGAAGAGACTTAAGTCCAATATTGAATTTTGAAATTAAATCAGAATGACGTCTATAAACTTTTGAAAAGGCTTTGCGTAGATTATGGTACCGATAACACTGATGATCGATAATCCTTACATTGCAAGAATTTGAAGTCTCATTACTGTCCTGTTGGGTTTCCGCTGGTGGTGTTTCCGTAGGGTTTTTTATTTCATGTACGTTCCCTTTGGTGTCTCTGACGGAAGTTGTGGGGCAATTGGATAGATACAACAGAAGCAGGGGTATGTTTGGTCCAATATATTGATGGGCCCTAGAAATGGACCCATTTCCCATTCATTTGCTTGTAAAAATCAAGATTTTGATAGGCCTTTTTTAATTTTATGGGCTTTTTGGAATTAAAAATGAAGGGCCCAAGAATCCTTAATACACATCTTATAGCAAAATTAACATCAAATGTGAAAAGCTTATATGTAGGGCCCAAACAAAAATTAAATCAGACTCGGTCTATAACTAATAATTTTCTCATAAATGGCTCGGGCCCATCCCATAAATATCCCTGCAGAAGTGAAGGCAATGATCAGTAATCGATACAATTAACCCTAAGCTCCCATCAGAGACACCAAAAGAGAACGAAACACAAACATGAAACAACAGACCCTAATGGAAACATCAATAACGGAATGCCAAAAGGACAGTTACTTTCCCACAAAATGATTCCTGATCATTGTTTTTTATTGTACATGGGCATACAAACTGAGCAGTACATTGCAAGGATTTGATTCTGGGTATTTCGTTTGCGCAAGGAGCACAATATATGAAGAGTAATTACGCATACCTGAAATCCCCGTGATCAATTACATCTCCATTTGCTTGTTTTTCATATATTAGTTCAAGGTCCTCAATTGTTTCTAACACAGGATTGCCTAGTCGGTATATCACATAAAGTTTCTTATCGAATACCTGGAAGGAAAAACTGAATTCATTACAATAACACGACTATTCGGAATTGATTTGTTACTGCTGATACAACAAATGACCTTCATACACCAGTAATACTCCAATACATGAATTTAATACTAAAAATAAATCCGACAATTTTCACATGAAAAATTGTGATATTTTTCTTATTTTTTGCTCAAAATATAGATTGTCGTTACTCGCTAGAACTGCCTCATCGGGGCGATTCTAAAGACTACCCACAATATATACTTTAGAGCAGAAATAAGCAAAATTAGCTGTACCCTTGCAAACCCCAGTTTTACTTTATAAAAGTGTGGTCCAAGGGGATCAGTATTTTATATGCGTGTTTTCGTGATGGGTACAATATCGTGAAGGTTAGATCCCAACAACAACCATTAATGTGTGATATAATGCACGTTTTAATTTCTCCTAAGTGGTATTTTCTTCCTGATGCATTTGATGTTTGTTTTTTTTTTTCGTATTTAAACATCTAACACAGGTTGTTGCTCACTGTACCCGCCTTATTCATGCGGCTCTTACTGGCACCCACATGCCGTTTAACCATTAACCGCTTGACGCTTATGACCCACAAGGAGGGTTGACGCGTCGTTAAACACGAACTCAACATCATCATCATCGGCACCCGCAACCTTTGTCTTGTAAAACATAACAAACTCCAGTTGACTCTATATAAATCGGGGTTTACATAGTAACGGACTTGTTGTCTTGATGCATAGTCACATGGTGATAGGACTTGTTGTTAACACACACATCATCTGAAAGTCTGCAGCAGTAGGGAATCTCACCCATGGTCCCTGGTTTTGTCGCTTATATGTTAGTAAACTCATCAGTAGGCTTTTCATGTGTAAACTTGTGTTGCCTTATTTTCTCATTTTGTCCAAAAACAAAGAAACTCCCTTTATTTACGGCGCTTTAAAAACTTATTTATGCGGTGCCTCTGTTATACATATTATATACTTCAGATATAGAAAGTATTATAAAATTACAACTGTTATTTTTTATAGCGTGTTTTGAGCTGGCCTGTGTCTGGTAAGTGTAACTAGGCTTTGCTTACTGTTGGTTTTCTTTTGCTCCAGCATTTCAGTGGTTTCTTGCTGTCGAGTCCTCACCGTTGTCTCACCTCTGTGGTTCTTTGATTTTTGTGTTCACGGAGATGTTGCACTGATGAGTTAGGAGGCCTTCATGCGGACTGAACAAATTATTTGTCTAAATCGCGACGGAAGTAAGGGCGAGGATTGTGGCCACGTAAAATCGATTTAAGCCCCCCAGTGGAAATCTTCCACTGACCGTTCCAAGGCGGCTCTTCTGTGGCGATTTATTTATGTTGTTGTTTGTTTCTTACTGTATGTATCACTTTTGTCTTTTGGTTTTGGATGGCCATATGGCCATTTTGTGGGAAAGTAACTGTCCTTATGGCCTTCCTTTGTTTGGGTTTCCATTATGGTCTGGTCGCTTAATGTTTGTATTTCTTTCCCTTTGGTGTCTTTTATGGGTGGAGTAAGTTAATTGTATCAATTCCTGATCTTTGTTTTACTTCTACTTTGTTCGTTTGTTCCTGTTGAGGATTAACGTCCCCGTGAACACTTCTATGGTCATCTTGGAAACATGTCTTCCGATTTTGATGGAGTTTTAGCCGACATTTAGATGAATAACAACTCAAGCCCTACCTTCCCAAGAAACCACTATGGTTTTTCATCAACGCACTGAGAGTACTGGTAGGTCGATTATCTCTGAGTGTAGTCTGAGAAAACAGTTTTGGACTGAGACGAAAACGGCATTGTTTAACTCTTACATTCCAGTTTGAAGTCAAAACGTGTAGACTTTAACCATAGGTGCGTTTTACGGCGTCTGATCAAGTAATGCTTGTACTGTAAGCAACCAGTGTAGACCCTGATCAGCATTCCTCAACGCCTGATCGCAGTCTACCCTGTTTATCAAGGCTAACCTATGATTCACGTCCCGATTCTGTCTATAACCCGATTACGCAACATGCTGACCTCCTTTCGATAAAATAAGCGTTGCTGTTTTCATAACTAAGCTACCAGTAGTTCCTACAAACCAGTGATAGTCATGTGGAGTTCAGCACTGCTTTATTATTTTCGATAAATTGATGATCGATCGACCCACTTCGGGATATGACGACTCGAGAAAGGCACCGGTCATTGCTAAAATATGTTGTTCGTGTGTGTTTATTTTCAGTACAAAACGTGATGTGCTGGTTTCTTTCTTGACTATAGTTCGTGTTTTGTTGCAGTTTAAAATGTCATCTATTCCCTTTTAATGCAACTGTCAAAGTTTGTGTGTTATCGTTAGAACTGCCTCGATGCATTACGATAACAAATTCGGCCCCCGCCCATCGGGGCTTGAAGAAATATATGGGTTGCATGATGCTTCCACGCAAAGCTGAAACCGACCCGCACTCGAGTACTGGTAAACCGCTTAGAGGATCTAAGCTTGCCCAGGCAAAGCGGTGCGAGAAGGTCCGTCCATGCTTATAAACCCTATTGGTTTCATTGGGCGACAGGGCTTGAGAAGTCATTTCATCTCAATGTCGGGTAAAAGTCCCACAAAATTGGAAGCAGCGTCTCCAAAATGACCTTTACAGTGTTGACGGGGAGGTTAAACCTCAAATCAAACAAACAAACGATATCAAATCCGTGTGATATAGTGAAGTTTTCAAAATACCAAAAAAAAAGGTATTTTTTTTTTTATGAAAATTTGTTACAATTTTCTTATTTATACTCCAAACATTGGTTATGGGTGCTGGGTAGAACCGCCTTATTGAGGCGGTTCTAACCAGTACCCACAGCTTATATCTTGGAGCAGAAATAAGAAAAATAATGTTTACCCCGTAAACCCCAGTTTTCTCTATTTAAAGTGGGATTTATGGGGTCTTTATTTCACGGACTTGTTCACGTGATGGGGGCGACCATAACAAGCATTCTTTGTTTGGACCAATAATTTGCAAAATAAACGTCGAAGTCTAAACCAAGAAGGCCTTGAGAAATTTGATAATGGAATATGCTATTTTTATCTTAAAATTGTCTGCACATAATGATATCGTGCTCAGAAAACAAAATATCTTGTACGAAAAACATACTATCTGGTTCGGACAACATTGTTCAGACAACATATTACCATTTTCGCACAACTTATCATCTTGTTCAGACAACCTATCACCTTGTTCGCTAAACATAATACCGTTTTCGCACAATATTATATCTTGTTCAGGCAGCTTAATTAATATTTTTCCGCGTTTCGAAGTATAGCGGAAAAGTCATGTCTTTGAGTATAGTTTTAAACGGTATGCCTTGTTTATAACTTGTTATGGTTAGTGATGGATAGTAACGGACAATCAAATAATTAGAATCATGAACGATTTAGGGGAATGAAATATGTTTCGTCAGTTCTAGCGAGCGCTTCGACATGTCAAGATAAAATTCAAGTTGCTTTACCTATTAATAATTAATGTACTGTCGATCCGTTATCTCAAACGCCAAAGGACTGGAATATTTGGTTTGATATAACAGTAGTTTTGAGATAAAAGGAGTTGAAATCTAAGTAACATATAGCTAAACTAGCATATTCATTTGACTGAAGCCATTCTTTGAGATATAAGAATTTGAGATAACGAGTCTGGTGTATTTATATTGCATAGTGTGAAGTCCAACACATTCCACATAGAAAGCCACTGAACAGTGTTTGGCTAAGCTGTTTTTTCTGAGCGTCGTCAGCTTTCAGATATGGGCAGTCTGTACAGAAGACACGTGAACTCCGCAGACGAATAAATACATGTTCAGTTTCTCAACGTGGATACAAATGTATATATATAATGCAATAAACGCTCATAGCCAGTGCACAGTGCTGGGCTGTCTGCAATAACATAATGTTTTTGTATGCATTTTCGTAGTAGTGTCCGTTTTTTTATCGGAGTAGTTTAGGCCGTAATACCAAATCGTTAATCCAAACTCATTATTCCATAGACAAAATGGCAAATATCAATGTTCAGATCAACAGGCATGGACTCCAGAAGAGTGTAATCAGGCGTCCGCGGATAGTAAGCATTACTTGGTAAGCAAGCTTCGCCAACCTTGCCCACCGACCCGAACGAAGAAAAGGTGTAAATGCCGAGAAGGGTATGTCCGAGATTTTGGAAGTCTTCCTATGGCTTGCCAATGGCAAACATATCAAAAATAATTCTGGAAATGGCCACATTGTACCGATCCACAAGATCATGATGCCTCCCATAGAACTTCTTTAGTCTTGATACCAGTTTGGTTTTTTGATACCCCTGGCATAACAACCTGGTAGTGAGCACCTTCCCACGTTCCATAAAGTTCTGATACTTGGAACAGGCTCTAGCATAACGTATTAACTGTGAAACGTAAACTCCATATGCTGGTGCAGACGGGATATTACTGCTAAGGAAGGGATAGTAAACAATGGGAAAACTGAAGTTTTCTCGTTTATCGCACAGCCTAGTAGTAAGCCTCCCGTTGTCAATATAAAGATAACAATCCAAGTATGAGGAGGAGGTTGCAGTCTCTGTTGTTTCCTTAATTTCAAGTTCACGTGGATAGATGAATTCCAAGTACTCTGCGAATTTAGAATTTTTCAGAGACAATAAATCATCTATATACCTGTAGGTGAAATTGAATTGTTGTGCAAGGCGTTTCTTGCCTGCTTTGAGGAGACCTTGTACAAACTCCGCCTCATACGAGTACAAGAACAAGTCGGCAAGCAACGGTGCACAATTAGTACTCATTGGTATGCCAATTGTTTGCCGAAATAATAGGCCACTGAACTCCACGAAAATATTTTCATTTAGATATTCCAGCATCTTTATGACATCCGCAGCAGTGAACTTTTGTGATGCATCAGAGTGATCTCGAACGAAATATGTGTCTTTGTAGCCAAGGCATCCACACTGGTAGCGACGGTTACCATTCGTGTGAAAAAAAACATTGATTTTGGAGTTCCTTGAGTTTAGATTTCAATTAGTTATGAGGAAAAGATGTGTAAAGTGTTGAGAAATCGAACGATTTTATGGTGTTTACTGTGAGAAAAGACTGTGACTGAAGATGGTCTAGAAGCCCTTTGGAGTGTTTCAAGATCCACATTTGATTCACACTACTCCTGCCACATGCAGTGTCACAATATTTCTGAAGGTAATCTTTAACTGCAGTAAGGATTCGTGTTAGGATTTGGGAAAGAGTCTTGCTTGAGTACCTAGCTTAGCACGGAGCAAAGACTATCTTGTTCGGACAGCATAATAACCAGTTTTATCAGTTACCCCGTACATTGATTACATTGTAACACCTTAACCTGATAAAGATATGCTATCTCAGGACAAGTAAGCTTTATCAGGTCACCGTGACATTGCACTTCTATGAACTGGACTACTGACACTATGGCAAATCTTTAAGAGCGTACAAGGGGATTAACTGATAAACATAATACTAGATTAGTGTATTTTCATATCAAGTTTATCAGGCTCGGCTTCGAGAACGCACGCAGAATAGCTCTGCCAGCCTCTCGATTCTACTAGGCTTCTCGAAACATTTCCTGATAACTTGTTATTAAAAGACACGAAGGTCTACTTTTTTGTTTCTTTTTTTTTCTGATCCAAGACATAGGTTGTGGGTACTCGTTCGAACCGCCTCCTTGGGGTGGTGATAGCGAGCACCAACAACATACGTTTGCAGTATCAATAAGAAAAGCTCATGGATTTTTATCAGAAAAGTAGTCATTGTGGAAATAAAAACAAGCACTGTTCCACAATAGGGTGTGTTATCGTATTGCTTATAAAGGTCCCGCATGTGTTGGAAAGCGTTATATGTTTTGGATCCCACAAAGGGTCATTGACCTACACTAGACGCAGGAAATGCGACGTCTGATCTAGATCTACACTGTTTGCTTCAACAACAGAAGTGTAAGGCGAATGAACAGCATTAGTGCCAACAATGTATATTTTAAAGCAGAAATAAACAGCAATAAGGTGTATCCCTGTAAACTCCAGTTTATCGTTCTTTCTTTCTTTTTTTCCACTTATACTGCGTCGGTCACATTTGACCATTACCACAGGTGTACATTACATACAATCCAGGTTTGGAGTTTGTTCGTTTCATTTGCGGTTTAACTTCCCCGTCAACACTGTAAAGGTCATTTTGGAGACGTTGCTTCCAATTTTGTGGGACTTTTACCCGACAATTAGATGAAATGACTTCTCAAGCCCTGCCGCCCAATGAAACCAATAGGGTTTATAAGCACGGACGGCCCGACTCGTGCGCACCGCTTTTCCTAGGCAGGCTTTGTCTAACTGTTGGTTTCTTTTGCTCCAGCAATTCTGTTGTTGTATGCTGTCGAGTCCTCAACCTTGTTTCATCTCTGTAGTTTTTTTATTTGTATGTTCTCGGAGATGTTACACTGATGTGTTAGGAAGCCTTCATGCGGACTAAACAAAATTAGTGTATACCGCGACAGAGGTAAGGGCGAGGATTATGGCCATGTAAAATCGATTTAAGCCCCCCAGTGGAATTCTTTCCACTGACCGTTCCAAGGCGGTTCTTCTGTGGCGGTTTATTTATGTTGTTGTTTGTTACTTACTGTGTGAATCACTTGTATATTTTTATTTTGGATGGTCATTCGGCCATTTTGTGGGAAAGTAACTGTCCTTAGGCCTTCCGTTGTTTAGGTTTCCATTATGGTCTGGTCGCTTCATGTTTGTGTTTCTTTCCCTTTGGTGTCTTTGATGGGTGGAGTAAGTTAATTGTATCAATTCCTGATCTTTGTTATACTCCTACTTAGATCCTCTAAGCGGTTTATCAGTACTCGTGTGCGGGTCGGATTCAGCTCTGCGTTGAAGCATTATGTAATGTAATGTAACTGTTCATAGGTGTAAGAATAATATAGGTGTGTTTTCGTGATGGTCTCAAAAGTCACCTGAATAATGCTGAGGAGTATGTTCAATCTCATCACAAACAAAAAGACATCTCGATCATAGATCACCCTCACCCCGGTTGAGTAATATAAGAATCTTATATGGGTGTGAGGGGTGGATTGAAAAATCCGTGCCGAGGGACACTGTCCGGCATCACGAGGCTTGCCGAGTGATGCCGGACAGTTATCCCGAGGGACGGATTTTTCTATCCAGCACTCACACCCATATTGGATTCTTTTTCTTGCATACCTTCCATTTCTATTGCGAATTTTTAATGCTGCTGGCACTTCGGCTACCGACGTCCGCCATTTTGTGATGACAATACAGGAATGTTTAGTGACGTCACCCATGACGACGCCGCGCATTAGGTTGTAATCAACCAGTGCATTTATCAAACACGCGATTATATTCGATTTTGGGGTCGGAACACCAGGGTCAGAACATAAATTTCTATCCCAGGGTAAAAACACGGATTTCCTTGTCTGGTGTACAAGAAAATTCGTTATTTGTCTGTCTCTATAGTAGAATTGATGAAAATTTAGTAGGGACGGTTATGTATTTTATTTATACTATTTTGAAAATGTGTGACGTGTTTACATATAGTTATAGAATCGACTTATCGAAACCACACACAAAACTGTTGTTGACCATTGCCAGCCAAAACCTCCTTCTTCTTATATATATTCACAGACGTTATTGGAACCCTCTAGAAAGTTTGGCCATATGCTATAACTAGACGATATAATGACATTTCTGGATGATTCATTTCTATTAAAAATAAAATATTTTCAAATAGTATTATTCTATTACTCGTTTTCTAGATATTTCGCTCACAAAAAGTGGGTAAACAAACTATTTTATAATCTAGTGGGTTGGAAGTATGAATTAAAAAAAAACTTATACATACCATGATAAACAACAATAAAACTTCCATAAAAAATCTCTAAAGGTCTCGTCCCAAAACAAAGCTGTGTCTGCCAGAGAGCTAAAGTTACGCACGGCGAGTTTGTTACAGCTAATTCAGAGAAATGAAACTCCTAAACCCAACTTTATACAGAGAAAACTGGAGTTTAAGGGGGTATACATTATTTTTCTGATCTAAGACATAGGTTATGGATGATCGTTAGAACCGCCTCAATGAGGCGGTTCTAATGAGTACCATCAACCTATATTTTTGAGTATTAATAAAAAAATATCACAAATTGTCGTCGGAAAAGTAGCCATTTTGGAGATACGAAAAAATGCACTATGTCACACGGGTGTGTTATCACAATGTAAAATGCAGAAGGTCTCACCGATGTTTCAGCTTTTGTTTTGGACAGTGGTTGCTTCGGAAAATTAATACCATCTCCTTCTGTGAGTTCTCTCTCCTTTTTCCTTCTACGGCCTCGGGAACCCGCTTGTACAGACAGACAAATAAAAATAATGAAGCCGAAAACCATTAACATCCGCATAATTAGACTTTAGTGAAACAGTTCAGCTTTCCGAGTTGTATTCCTGCTCGATTCTTCTGTATGTCAAACAGGCTAGTTACTTGTGAATTATATAACGGAAACTTAAGGGGAATGAATACACCTCTAGGGGAGGCAACTCCCGCAAAAACATTTTTGTCTCACAAGTCAATAGGGGTCAACACTTAAAGTGAAGAATTTCGCTCCTGTGGAGCAAAGCGTTGTCTTTAAGATCTGATCCCTTTTTCCGTGTCAGAGCTTACAGAAAAGAGAACAGGAACTCTCGAAAGTTATCACCCTTTGAAAAATGACATAAAATGTCTGCCAGGTGTCCCCACTCCCATAAAGATAAAAACAGCCGCGTCATGAGGGTAAAAGTTTTGGACCGTTGCCAACCTTAAAGGTGCAGATCAATGGATTAGTACAAGTAATCTAGTTTTCATTAAGTATTTCATGATTCTTGCTTAGCAGACTTTCAGTCTTAAGTCCAACCAACATCCAAGGTCATATAGAGATAAGACTTGTCCAAAAGTTTAGCTATGACCGGTTTCGAATTCACGACCCCTAGTACGATTTGGTTAACCACTGCACCACAGTGGCTTCTGTTCTGTTGGCTTTCTGCTATTGGTGTTTCTAATATGGTGTAGTTATTTAATATGTGTGTTTCTTTCCCTTTGGTGTCTCTGTTGAGAGGTGTGGATTAATTGTATCGATTTCTGAGCATTGCATTTAGCAACAAAGGTGCTGAGTAAACTATGATGTATAAATTATTAATTATCATTCGGCTGTTTTTATTTTGTGTGTGTGTGGGGGGGGGTATTTATTTTCTTTTGAGGGGGTGGGGTGTTGGAGAGGGCTGGTTATATGATGATTTCATGGTTAGTTAAATTATTGTGAGCCGATTGTTAATAGGAGGTGACCGAAACACATAGTACCCGAAAAACACACCGACCTTCCGTGGGAGAACTTGTGGACCGTGCAAGGCACGTCCACTACGGTAAGAGACCTAATGATTAAGAGTCAGTGCCTTAACAGGGAGGCACTTTAGTATGAGGTTCAATCGTTATGATAATACAACTGTACCAAATGATGGGTTCTGTTTTACAAAATATTGTCCATCAGGCGAGAAAAAATAATAATTGTTTCCGATTTCTGCACCAAGCATGTCTGTTCAGTTTGTTTACATTTCTGTGACCAGTTGTTAAAAACTAATGATGTCGTTAGTTATCATATCGTTAAAACTTTGATCATTTATTATGGCAAATATGCTAATATGTTTTCAACAAAAAATAACAAAATTTTAGTTATTAAACTTGCTGGAACACTTTGCAAAATGACCACTAACGAGCTCGTTAAGCTAACGATGCTTTGAACAACTGGGCCCAGGCTCCTATCGCTAACGCAACACAATAAGCGATGACCGCCCAGCTGGTGATTTTGCTTGGTTAATCAAATAAGAACTGCGTTTCCTTTCGTCATTTAATAATGTATTAGAGGCATAAATATATGTAAAACAGTCCTCAAGCCACGGAAAACTTAACATATGAGCCAGCGCATGACAAAACCTACAATACAATAGACCAGCAGAGACTCACATCCACCTGCGCACCCATCCACTATGATCAAACCTTTAGCTGCTCCTCGCTTGGCACTCATATTTACGGGGTAGAGCTAGGACTGGTCGACCCAGTGTCAGGATAATGAGACTGGGTGTGGTATCATGTAATGTGACTGGGACATGATACTTCCGTGAGGAAGCACTATACAAGTGAGCATTGAGCTCCCTGTCGCAACCAGACACCGTCGTGATATGACAGAAAAATTGTTGAAAGTGACGTTAAACCCGAATTCACACACCCACTCAAATCTTTTGCCTATGACTCTTTGCACAGATATTAGCCTACAGAAGGTACATGCGATCAGCAAAGACTCTGAACAGACTATGCGAATGCGCAGGCTGATCTAAGCTGGTCGCCCAAGCCTTCTTGTAAATTTTGTCATGCGCTGGCTCATATATTTAAATTCCTAGAAAGACATTATTTAGTATTTCAACTTTCATCCTATATAAATGAATATATGTAACAGCCTACGGCTAGCTAGTATAGCAAGATTGTATACATTAAGGTGTATCCCATATCGTAAGGCAAAGTTTTGTTTGATATGGGGTTTAACGTCCCCGTCATCACTATTTAGGTCATTTTTGAGACGTTGCTTCGAATTTGTGGGCTTTTTACCCGACATTGAGGTGAAATGACATCTCAAGTCCTGCCGCCCAATGAAACCAGAAGGCTTAAATACAATGGACGATCTGACTTACACCCCTTTGACTGGTCAGTCTTAAAGGAACTCATTTTTGATTTTTATTTGCCTTCACTGCAGCTGGTGTTGTGCCGTGTGGCGGCCTTAAAACGTCTCCCCGTACATCAACCATAGTGTAGTTTATATTTTACTTTTGGTCCTTTGAGATCAGCGTGAATATTCTGAGAAATCAGAAATAAATTATTGGTTTAGACTCATATTCTAGACAGGTTTTTAATTTTTTGGACCCCAATTTGATTTATATCAGTCAAAGGTCATGTCAGAAAGTGTGTGATGCCCTCACCTTTCTACTTGACAATATTTATATTAGATTCGGTACTAAGTTATTTAGACAAATTGTGGGTATTCCGATGGGTACTAATTGCGCACCTCTTGTGGCTGATCTGTTCTTGTATTGTTATGAAAGAGACTTCATTTTGTCGCTTTCCATTGATAACCAATCTGAAATTATTGAAGCTTTTAGCTCTACTTCTAGATATTTAGATGATTTATTAAATATTGATAATACCTATTTTTATGGTTTGATCAGTCAGATTTACCCCCTAGAACTTCAGTTAAATAAAGCAAATTCTTCTGATACCGAGGCCCCGTTTTTGGATTTACATCTATCTATTGTAGATGGATTTGTTTCGTGCAAAATTTATGATAAACGCGATGACTTTGATTTTGAGATTGTAAATTTTCCTTTTTTGGATGGTGATGTTCCTTGTGCGCCATCCTATGGCGTTAATATTTCGCAATTAATTCGATTTGCTAGAGTGTGTAGTCATGTAACTGACTTCAATACTCGTAATAAATTATTAACGGCTAAACTCCTTAATCAGGGTTATCGGTACCATAAACTACGCAAAGCCTTTTCAAAATTTTATAGACGCCATTCTGATTTAATATCAAAATTCAATATTGGACTTAAATCTCTTCTGCAACAAGGTCTATCGGAACCCGAATTTTATGGTGACTTAGTATATATATTCAGAAAAATATATAACCGCAATGACTTCAGCACCCAATTTCGTAAAATCATTCTTCGATATAAAAAGATTGGGTACAACATGGATATTATACGACAGACTGCATGCATGGTAGTTAACCCAATCACGGTTGGCAACTTTGCTTCCCTCTTTAATTGCACGCCGGTGGGTCAGGCCTCAGATTCTATGACGGCTCCAACGTAAAGGCTTTTTGAAAACTAGGGAGATAATGTTGGTTGGTGTCTGATGCTCTGTCTCTGGTCGGGCTCATCGGAGTCTAACTGTGGGTTTTCTTTTGCTCCAGCATTTCAGTGGTTTCTTGCTGTCGAGTCCTCACCGTTGTCTCACCTCTGTGGTTCTTTGATTTTTGTGTTCACGGAGATGTTGCACTGATGAGTTAGGAGGCCTTCATGCGGACTGAACAAATTATTTGTCTAAATCGCGACGGAAGTAAGGGCGAGGATTGTGGCCACGTAAAATCGATTTAAGCCCCCCAGTGGAAATCTTCTACTGACCGTTCCAAGGCGGCTCTTCTGTGGCGATTTATTTATGTTGTTGTTTGTTACTTGCTGTGTGTATCACTTGTGTCTTTTGGTTTTCGATTGCCATATGGCCATTTTGTGGGAAAGTAACTGTCCTTATGGCCTTCCTTTGTTTAGGTTTCCATTATGGTCTGGTCGCTTGGTGTTTGTATTTCTTTCCCTTTGGTGTCTTTTATGGGTGGAGTAAGTTAATTGTATCAATTCCTGATCTTTGTTTTACTTCTACTTTGTATCGACTGCCTATTCGAAATTTGCAAAATTGCAGTATGTGTCCTCTGGCTTTCTTTGCCGGATCATTACAGGGTCACTGATGAGGCTTTATTAGCCGAATCTACGTAGTATGACCCATCTTCTTTCTTATGAATGTTTTCATTGCTCTTAAAGGAACTCATTGTTTATTTTTATTAGTCCTTCTAAGCTGTTTAACAGTAATCGTGTATGGTCAGATTCAGCTCTGCGTGGACGCATCATGCAGCCCAATGTATTTTTCCAAGCCCCGATGGACGGGGGCGAATATCTAAAGACAAAGGTGATCAGTTTTCCGCAAAGATATTCAGATGACCAGAAACCCTGACAAACTGAACGTTCAGCAATACACAAAACAGAAGTAAAGGCAATGGTCAGGAATCGATACAGTTAACCCACATATCTCATCAGTGATAACAAAGGGAAACACACACAAACATGAAATAACAAGATCCTAATTGAAACATCAATAGCGGAAAGCCAAAAAGACAGTTACCTTCCCGGCCAATTGGCTATCCAAAACAATAATATAAACGATACACACACTCAAAGACAAGCCACAACAAATATAAACTGTAGTACGTCACAGAGAACATCACCATCCACGAAAGCAAAATTTACAATTTCAAAATCGTCGCATGTGTAATAAATTTCGCATGAAAGAATAACCATCAACAATAGATAAATGCAAACCGGATACAAGGCCTCGGTATCAGAAAATTCGCCCTATTGAATCGAAGCCTCGGAGGGCAAATTTGACTAATACAACTACCAACGAAGGCATTGTGAATATTTTATAAACATCCAAATATCTAGCTGTAGAGCTGAACTTTTTTACTACAGAGAGTGAAAAGGGGCTTCATGAAAAATAGAGTGAAGGCAATGATCAAGAATCGATACAATTAACCCAATCCTCCAATTAGAGACAGTAATATATACAATAGCGGTTCTATGCTCTAGAAACCTCCCAGTATACACACCGGGGCTCCTTGACCCTAGACAACTTTCCTCTACAAGCCTCCTTATATGAAAGCGGTTCTGGGACAAAAACCCAGACAGGGTCCGCCCTACGCCCACCCCACCCCCGTGGCGGGCCCCAAACTAGCACCAGCATATGCACCAACTAGATTGAGCAACCGAGCCGCCCAGCCCCTTTTCCTCCGGAACGTTCGCAACAACACATCAAGCATACAAGGAGGCCGACCGGAGAACCACCCGAGCCTCAGAGAATGGACTAGTAGTATAGGTCAGGCGGATTCAGGTACAAAATTTACTTTTACAGCTGGCATTTGCCAAGTTCATGTGCCGCCTTCCAGAGTAGCAGTAGAGTCAAGCATGGTTCGGGGACAACCTTCCCCTAGAGGCTTTAGCGGATCTGAGAGTGTCAACACCAATTTTGTTTTATTACCCCGGGGTTCTGGGACGATAAAAAGACTGGGTCTTCTCCACCCCCTTGTCGGGGCCGCCCCACCTTGGCGTGACCGCTCCACCACATTGGCGGGCCCAGGATGCAACACTTCGACCCGCTGATGCGAACAGCCCCACAATCAGGGCTCTGAAACGACTACAGCGAGCCGGATCATAGTGGGTATAATTGGAGCAAACTATATATAATAAACCGCAGCCGCCTCTCGTGTATATTAGCTTACCTATTAGAGGAGTATGTTACATGTGGTATACCCAGCAAAATGAATGCTTATAAATGGTCAATACACCTGTCAGTGGCTAGCGCATAGTTCTACTAAGCAATGCGGTAAGAGGTGTCTCGGGGAGTATTGTAAAATTCATTTTGCGGTGCTACGGAGTGGTTCTTGCACGGAGATCTTCTGGGAGTGTGAAGTGGGGGTTATAAACACAATGTGTCTTTGCTGTCCGTTTAGTTATATCGGAGGTGCATTCAGGACTTTGGCCGTAAGGGGCTCGAGCGTTAGAACGGGAATCCAGACAGTTAACCGCAGTATAGGTTTAGGACGTTTAACAGTAATTCAAACCTTCTTCGTCGTCAAAACATAAATTTATTATTAATATACACAGTCTTTAAAGGTAGTCGCTTGCAACATATGTGTACTTTATTTCCAGTTACACGCCTTACTGTTATCAAAACTATATATTTGCGATTAATACACCATCTTTAGTTAGACAATTGTAAGCAACCGAAAAGGCACTACAGGGTTCCCAGGAGATCAAACTTCAATAAAGACGGTCTGCATAGGGCGATCGACACGTTCGCGCGATGGGCCAACCGACTCACCATGACTTGGTACAAAACATCCTGGATGAGCCTATCCCTGATTCTGTCAAGAGGCGCTTGTTAAAGTCCTTATATTCTGAACAATATCCACCTAATTCATCAAGCAAGGCGAAAGAAAGGAAAAGAAAGGTCGTTGTGGAAGAATTCGATCCTGACCCTTGTCAAAATGTCTTGAGGTCTGCAAATGGGTACCAAGATCGGACCACGGACTTGTTTGCAGAGAGGACAGACGAACTGGTCTCCAGGAAGACACTATGGAGTATTAGAGATTTTTTTGAGTGGCTGGCAGATGGATATCTTTGAAGGCCATCCCTGAGGCGCTGATGTAAAAGTCTTTAGCAAGAAGTGCGGCCACATATACACAAGAAGCTCACAGAAGAGATCTTGGTTCTCAGTGGTATCTAGTTCCAGCTTGCCCTCATGGTCTAGGTACGAAATGAGAGACCAGATGAAATTGAAGAGTTCACTGGCCCTGTGCTAAGCCTTAAGCAGGAACCAGTTCTCCATGCGAGATGAATCATGGTGCCACTTGACAGAGCTTTCCACACCATTCAGTAGACACCTGAATAATGGTCTCAGAGAAGTTCTGGGTGGGTTATTGTTCGAGCGGAAACACTCTGGCTGGATATCGCCAGCCACTGAAAAGATGATCCTACATTCCACTGCCGGCTGCAGTGCAAACGAAGAAGACAGTAGTGAAGTCAATCCGAAAAACAAAGACGACTACTGTCTCTTCTGGACACTCCTCGCACATGAGGCCGACCTAGCCCCCTACCCCACTCACCAGCCAGAGAGGATCACACGGTACTCCCATCTTAAAGATCTCCCCAACTTTGATGGGGTCGATGGCGCATTGCCACTCTCTCAGATCCCTAGTGGAGAAGCAGCGTAACCTGGCCATCAACGTCTTTGGGTGGGATAAGGAGATTCTCGTACACTACATCAGCAATCAGCCCGAAGACATGACTCGCAGAAACGTGTTTCTGATTGAGAAAGCTGGGAAGTTTCACTACGCTTAAACTGAAAACCCCAGCCGTCTCTTCTATACCCACAGCAAGCACCGGGGAATGAAACACTTCTATGAGCGATGCCTGCATGGTTACTCCAGGAAAGGCTTGCTAGAGGGCCACAAACCCGGCTGCCGAGGGATCGGCGAGACAGCTGTCAGAGGGGAGATACCAAGAGAGGGCAAGAACAAGATTACCTTCTTTAACCACAAGAAGCAGTGTCCGGTCAATTATACTGTCTATGCCGAATTTGAGGCTCTTTCTACCAAAGTTGAGGGATTTGAGCTGAACTGAAATAATAGACATAAATAACAACCGTTAGACTCCGATTGGACCAGTCAGAGACAAAATATCAGGTAAAATAAGTAAGCCTATATGCTGGAACAGCCATAGGATATGAGGCCTGATCCGCTGACGTACAATTAAAGAGAGGAGCAATGTTATCAAAGGCTTTGCGTAATTTCCAAAAAACCGAAATATCGAATTCCTTCTAAAATTGATTTCAATAAATGTAGAGATGAAATCGCTGCTGCCTTGAATGAATTTGGTAAACGATGGTGTAAACGAGAGTATGTTGAACATAAAGCTCTAGAAGAATGGAAACTTAGCATTCTGAAATTAGTGAACAAACGCCTTTCTTTTTACTCGCAAAATACGAACGTATTACCTCCTAAACCTAAGACCTCTTTACGTCACCTTAAACGAGGTATTCACGAATTTCATAGGAAGTTTGTTTTGGCTCAAGCTGATAAGTAGAAGTGGAGGCAATGATCAGGAATCGATGCAATTAACCCACAGCTCCCATTGGACACACAAAAGGGAAAGAAACACAAACATAACCCCAATGGAAACATCAATAGCCGAAAGCCAAAAGGACAGTTACATTCCCACAAAATGGACAATAGGCTATCCAAAATAAAATAATATGAGCGACAAAAACATTCAAAGACAAAAAATAACAAAATGAAAACGCGACAGAAGAACCGCCTTGGAACGGTCAGCGGAAACGAATTTCTCGGAGGGGGGTGGGGGCTTAAATCGATGTAAGGTGCCACAATCCTCGCCCTTATTTCCGTCGCGATTAAGATAAAATAATTCGTTCAGTCCGTATGAAGGCTTTCTAACTCACAAGTGCAACATCTCCGTGAACACAAAAATCAAACAACCATAGAGATAAAACAACGGTGAGGACTCGACAGCAAGAAACCACTGAAATGCTGGCGCAAAAGAAAAGCAAAAGTTAGACTCCGATGGACCCGACCAGAGACAGAGCATCAGGTACCAACCAACATAAGCCTTTACGTTGGAACAGTTATAGAACCTGAGGCCTGACCCACCGGCGTGTAATTAAAGAGGAAAGCAAAGTTGTCGACCTAATTGGGTTAAGTACCATGCATGCAGTCTGCCATATAACATTTATGTTCCACACAATCTTTTAATGGCGAATAACGATTTTCCGAAAGTGGGTGCTGAAGTCATTGCGGTTATATATTTGTCTGAATTTATATACTAAGTCACCATAAAATTCGGGTTCCGTTAGACCTTGTTGCAGAAGAGATTTAAGTCCAATACTGAATTTTAAAAATAAATCATAATTACGTCTATGAAATTTTGAAAAGGCTTTTCGTAGTTTATGGTACCGATAACCCTGATTAAGAAGTTTAGCCGTTAACAATTTATTACGAGTGTTGAAGTCAGTTACATGACCACACAATCTAGCAATTCAAATTAATTGCGAAATATAAACGCCATAGAATGGCGCACGAGGCACATCACCACCAAAAAAGAAAATATACAATCTCAAAATCAAAATCATCTAAATAAACACCCTCTCTTCAGAGGCCGTAGTACCACCAAGTTGCTGCTGAAGGTTGTTAACATAGTGAAGCCGTCAAACAACGACCACAATGTTAGCAGCCTTATCAGCTGGAGTCAAAACAAACTTCCTATGAAATTCTTGAATACCTACTTTAAGGTGTCGAAAAGACCTCTTAGGTTCAGGAGGTAATAAGTTCGTATTTTGCGAATAAAAAGAAATGCGTTTGTTCACTAATTTTAGAATGGTAAGTTTCCATTCTTTTAGAGCTTTATGCTCAACATACTTTCCTTTACACCATCGATTATCAAATTAATTAAAGGCAGCAGCGATTTCATCTCTACATTTATTGAGATCAAGTTTAAATAGATGTAAATCTAAAAACGGGGCCTCGGTACCCGAAGAACTTGCTTTATTCAGCTTAAGTTCTGGGGGGTGGTAAATTTTACTGATCAAACCATCGAAATATGTATTATCAATATTAAATAAATCATCCAAATATCTAGAAGAGGAGCTAAAAGTTTCAATGATTTCCGGCTGGTTTTTAACAGAAAGGGACATCATGAAGTTTATCTCATAACAGAACAAAACAAGTCAGCCACAAGTGGTGCGCTATTATTACCCATCGGAATACCCACAACTTGTCTAAATAACTTAGTACCAAATCTTATGTAAATATTGTCTAATAGAAAGCTGAGAGCTTCACACACTTTCTGACATGACCATGAAGTATAATTTTTTATGCTCTTCAGAAGTGAAAAGGGCATTTGTTACATTAGATGCAAGATACAAGGAGTCTGCCCTATGAAATGTCCATTCAATGAAATCATTAAGTTTTTTTTATAAGATTATGAGGAATTGTAGTGTAAAGGGTGGAACAATCATAAGTAGACAGACTTAAAGCAAGAAAACGCCTGCATTTCAATTTATTTAAAACTTCATTAGAATTTTTTTATAGACCAAACCAGATTTATACCTGATCTTTCGAAGAATTTGTCTAGAACATATTTGACGTCACTATTGTGGAATTTTAAAAATATATGAGGGTTACTGATGAGGCCTAATTGACTGAAACTAGCTAGTCTGGCCCAGAAAACATGTTCACTCGATATTTCCAGTTCTGTGGTGTATTCCTTGCTTCCAAAGGATAACCCTTTCTACAACATATTTGACGTCACTAGAGCTGGTGTCTTGAAATGTGTGGCGGCCGTAAAACGTCTCCCTGTCCTACACCATAGTGTAGTTTACATTTTCTTGTTCTTTGGGATCATTGATTCCATTGTGGAATTTTATAAATATATGAGGGGCCACTGATGAGGCCTAATTGGCCGAAACTAGCTAGTCTGGCCAAGAAAACATGTCCACTCAATCTTTCCAGTTCTGTGGTGTATTCCTTGCATTCCATTGTGGAATTTTGGAAATATCTGAGGGTCACTGATGAGGCTTAATTGGCCGAAACTAGCTAGTCTGGCCCAGAAAACATGTACACTCCATATTTTTCACTTCTGTGGTGTATTCCTTGCTTCCAAAAGATAACCCTTTTATAGAACATATCCCAAAGGATAAACTTTTCTAGAACATATTTGACGTCACTATAGCTGTTGTCTTCAAATGTCTGGCGCCCGTAAAATGTCTCCCTGTCCTACACCATAGTGTAGTTTATATTTTCTTGTTCTTTGGGATCATTGGTTTCATTGTGCAATTAAATATATAAGTGTCACTGATGAGGCCTAATTTGCCGAAACTAGCTAGTCTGGCCCAGAAAAGATGTTCACTCCATATTTCAAGTTATGTGGTGTATTCCTTGCTTCCAAAGAATAACCCTTTCTAGAACATATTTGTCACAATATTTTATCACATGTTTTTGATGGCAGTAAAACAAGAAGTTAATAATTTTGAGAGTGGTGGTACAAGAGCTTGAATGTGCAATAAACCGTTCTTTCTATGGTCTTTTATGAAGTTAAGGTAATCAATATAACGTAGGACGCTTGTCTTGGCCTTCTGTAACACAGACAGCAAATTTGGTGACTGAATGACAAATATGGTCATCAACTAAAGCCCTCGCTTCACCTAAAGGCTGAAGTCCACAGGGCTTATTACCACCAAGTTCTTGCTGAAGAGTGTTAACATAGTGATGCCGGCAAAGGCTGCTAACAATGTGGTCGTTGTTTGGCGGCTTCACTATTAGGAGGTTTAAGTCCAATATTGAATTCTGAAATTATATCAGAATGACGTCTATAAAATAAAGTATACTATATGCCTGATTAGAATACTATGCCGGTGAAATGGACTACAGGCATATCCATGGTGTCAGTAAGATGTATTACGACGTACAATATCAATAGTTCTTTATTTGTAAAGATTCCAATAATGTTTAGATCTCGGCTTTTTTTTTTTTTTTTTTTTTTTTTTTTGACAAGCTGTGGGTATTCCGATGGGTACTAACTGCGCACCAATTGTGGATGATCTGTTTATGTTTTGTTATTAGAGAGACTCGCACCACTTGTGGATGCTCTGTTTATGTTTTGTTATGAGAGAGACTTCATGATGTCCCTTTCTGCTGAAAACTAGTCTCAAATCATTGAAGCTTTTAGCTCCACTTTTAGATATTTCGATGATTTATTAAATATTGATGAGTCAAATGTACCGCCCACCCAGAACTTCAGTTAAATAAAGCAAATTGTTCTGATACCGATGCCCCGTTTTTGGATTTATATCTATCTATTGTAGATGGGTTTGTTACTTTGTTACGTCCAAAATTTATGCTAAACGCGATGATTTTGATTTTGAGATTGTAAATTTTCCTTTTTTTGAAGGTGATGCTCCTCGTGTGCCATCCTATGGCGTTTATATTTCGCAATTATTATATTTGCCAGAGTGTGAAGTCATGTAACTGACTTCAACACTCGTATTAAAGTGTTAACGGCTAAACCGCTTAATCAGGGTTATCGGTGGCATTAAATTTCGCAAAGCCTTTTCAAAATTTTACAGACGTCATTCTAATTTAATTTCAAAATTCAATATTGGACTTAAATCTGTTCTGCAACAAGGTCTATCGGAACCCGAGTTTATGGTGACTTAGTATATATATATAAATTCAGAAAAATATATAACCGCAATGACTTCAGCACCCAATTTCGTAAAATCATTCTTCGATATAAAAATATTGGGTACATCATGACTGTTATACGACAGGTTGCATGCATGGTAGTTAACCCAATCACGGTTGACAACTTTGCTTGCCTCTTTAATTGCACACCGGTGGGCCAGGCCTCAGATTCTTTGACGGTTCCAGCGTCGTAAAGGCTTACTGAGATTTAGAGAGATCTAATTCAAGGTAATTTTGCTTGGTGCCTGATGCTCTATCTCTGGTCTGGGCTATCGGAGTGTAACTCGATCGTTCAAAGCAACACTGTGCTAACTTGATTTTTATTTCTCGAAAATGACCTTTTTATACAGTTTGGTCCATTCTATACTGATACACATCAACATAAATTATTTTAGCAATCCTCATAAAAATATACCTAAAAAAGACATTTGGCATTTTGATCTATCTCATTCTTGGAATTTTGTTTAATGCAACACTGATCTAACTAGAGTTAGACCAGTGTTGCGTTAAACAATTGAAGAAAGCTAACCTGTATTATCTGGTTATATAATGATGCGATCATAAGAATAGTAGATAGAACAACTAATGATTGTAACAACAGATGCATCTCTTGATAAAATTTTGTTATATCACTTTATAGAGGGTCGGGGAAGGGGACAGTGTTCTAACTATACCATCAACCAAATACATACATATATATATATATATATATATATATATATATATATATATATATATATATATATATATATATATATATATATATATATATATATATTAGATCTCCAAGTAATTTCTTCTTTTTTCTGTATGTAGTTTCCATGCAATATAACCAATATAGCCTTCTGAGGTTGGGGTATGGGCATACTGTAGGGGTTAGACAGCCAACATATTATGACTCTAAGGAATTTGACAAAATCTAGAAGCCAGGACGGGGCCTTAATGCATAACACCAATATATAATAATTACGGTGAAGGCCCAGATCAAACACCACATTATGTGAGATCCATTCAGGGTAGAAGTAAAACAAAGATCAGGAGTCGATACAATTAACTTACTCCACCCATCAAAGACACTAAAGGGAAAGAAACACAAACATTAAGCGACCAGACCATAATGGAAACCTAAACAAAGGAAGGCCATAAGGACAGTTACTTTTCCACAAAATGGCCATATGGCCATCCAAAATAAAAATACACAAATGATACACACAGTAAGTAACAAACAACAACATAAATAAACCGCCACAGAAGAACCGCCTTGGAACGGTCAGTGGAAAGATTTCCACTGGGGGCTTAAATCGATTTTACGTGGCCACAATCCTCGCCCTTACTTCCGTCGCGATTTAGACAAATAATTTGTTCAGTCCGCATGAAGGCCTCCTAACTCATCAGTGCAATATCTCCGTGAACACAAAAAATCAAAGGACCACAGAGGTGAGACAACGGTGAGGACTCAGTGGGCTTGTTACATGTGGGTTTACGGCGTCCCGCAAACCCCCATGCTGACAAGACAACCGAGCGTGATCTCTGACAGGTGTACGGGCAGCTGTGGGGTAAGGCACAAGAAAGATGTTAAATGATTGACATGAATTATTTACAGTATCTACATACAACACTTACTAACACAAAACATCACAAATTGTTGCTTCTGTAGCCAACTCACGACGTCCGCTCCGAAGGCAAAACACTGTTCTGTGCTCGGAACGGGTGACGTGAATACCTACAGAAGCAAACAACAAAAACAACAAGAAAAACAAAAAAAGAAACAACACAAAACGCGACTGGCCAGTTTATAACTTTGGGTGAATCCCCCACTCGCGTGACACTTCTTCTCGCGAACTAGTAAAACTAGTCTATCAACATAATTGATTATCCTAGGATTAGCGATCACGTTTGCTGATCAGCCGTTTAGTGATCGTCCAAATAAGGTAAGTTGACCTCTTCCATGATCACATTTGTTTACAACGAACAATGATTTAGAAGAATCTGCTTCTATCCTGGTAGGCGCTGATTACGGCGGTCTGTCCGCCCTTGCTGGACCCTAACGCCTAGCGTCGTACCAGTACCTGCTGCTATGAAGCAGGGAGCAGCAGGTCACACATTGTTATGCCTGCAAATTACGATAACGGGACTAGAAACGAGTCACAAAACATACATGCTATATCATGATCCCCCTCCCGGAGAAGTAAGAATATGTTCATGCATACACCGTTATTGCGCATGCGCCGACCAGACATACAGGCTGATTAGTGCATGCGACAAATAACCGTACAGCAGAACTCAACTTGACTGTGCATCAAATTATCAGCACCCAGCGCTTGACACAATAATACTCAAAGTTCATGGTTCCTTACTGAGCACTACAGAAATCAATTAATGCTCACTACTACTGAGCATAATACTCATCAAATTTGTGCTCACTACATTATCACAAGTAAGAGGCAATTGAACAGACCACGCCTTTGCGCTACCTGGTCAGCCGCCAATTACAGGAAACATAACAATCTCTATTTCATATCCTTCTCCGCGACACGGCTCACAAATATAGCTATTCACAAATTCAATACATTAATAACAGATAGAAACTACAACAGAAGATTTTCATCTATAATCTACAACATTTGTTAGTGTCTCATATGGGCCAACACTGTTTGCCGTAAATTCTCTCTATTTGGTAGGCACCCCGTCACAACCGTCCTCGCGACGCCGATGACGCAGCTGACGTCATCCCCGCCGCTCAGGCCGTTATGACGTGTGGCGACCAAATACTCCCACTTATCATCATCACGTTCTTTATATGTACATACATGCACAAACTGAGTTATCAGACAAAAACGGCATCATTACAAAATGAACTCGTAATTCTTCTTGAACAAAATTATTTCTAATCAACGTGAACATGCTTGTAAAATAAAATTCATTACGGTTCATCATCACGGATAACCCAACAGGCTCTTGTATGAGTTTGCCCTGATGATGAAGATGTGGTTAAACCCGTCTTAAGTTTACGTCCCCTCTACACCTAATATCATATTGGGACGGAACCACGGTTTTCTAACCACAGCCAGTCACAAGTCATGGATCAAACAAGTGACCCGGCGTTTATTAATTACATTCTACAAAAGGGGTCTAAAAGCCTAAATGAATCTAGAATGAGCGGGTGTCCAAACTTTACGTCTCACCAACATCTAGGGTCAGCATGAGACAGGACCTCACTTAGAAAGACTCATTCTACTACTGGAGAAGCCTGGGATCGATCCTGCGACGTCTAGCTGGCAAAGCTAGTAGCCTAATCACTACAGGCCTCAATAGTGAATTCAGAATAGGCTTCAGAAAGTTGGGGTATACTAGAAGTAAACCCCTCCAAAACCTACAAGCATGTTCATACAAAAATAATACTAAACATAGATTAAACATACCTTTCAATATACTTTCTATTTCCCCGTCACAATGTTGTGTTTACTCTTTACAACTTGACCTGCTGCTAAGGTGTCCGCTTTTTTCAGGGTTTATATATCTATGAATACTACCGGAAAATCATGCCCACTCGTATTACCTTGCTTTGTTCGTGGGGAAGTGGAGATACCGGCCACAAACAAAGCCAGATAGCAAAATCGAGTAGATAATGGATTTGCCTTCAAATAGTATATTTCCCATAGGAAAAATTGATGAAACGACCCTATAATCAATGACATGACTCCTGTCAAAACGAACACCCACACAACACGTGACGGGAATAAAAATCATATATGGCACAATTTGGCGGTTGGCGATTTTTAGGCAAATTCTATAGAACTCAGCCTTTTAGCGGCCCCCTGTATTGTAAAAACAGCTCTCTATAAACCACTCATGCATACATCGTATGATATGTGCATGACTTGTTCATGGAGCCGCATAGTTTGCGTACCATATTTCACCCAAAATATTTCACTCACACCGCCCTACCATATATCTACTAAAATAATTTAGATGTGCATAAGCACCAGAGAGGTTTCCTATTCCATCTCGTAACAAAGGTTTCCCCTTTTGGAGAAAAAACAATCAGAAATGTTTTTTCTTTGTGTACAGAGATGGAATAGGATGAACCTATCTAAACAAGACAGCTATTTACACAACAACCGTGCGAAGAATTACCTACTAAGGTAGTCTGCCCCCAAATTTTCTTAAGTAAAATTTAGCTAGTAAGCCAAGGTGGTTTGCCCCAGAATTTTCCTGTTCCCCTGACACTCTGTTGTTTGTTAGAAAACGGATATCGTTTTAATCTTACTGGAGGTGGCCTTTCTGGCTTAACTGATTTCATTGATTTCACAGGTTCTGACATAAATGTGGTACATATAATTTGGTCTGTCTGACATGTCAGTCCTGCAAGGCGCTGTTCTCTCAGCCCTTCTGTTTCCTCACTCACCTCTGACGTTAGTGTGTGTGGGACGCTAACGTCGCCGTCACTTTCTGGTTGCTCTGCAGTTTCAAAACTGCTGTCTTCAAATGAAGACTCGTCGACGTCATTTCTGTCATGACTGTCTGTCGATAAAATAGGTTCAGAGACCAGACAACGAGACGTCACAGTCTGACGCTCAACATATTGCTTCAGTATATTAGCGTGATATGTGTTAACATTTCCATTGACGTCAATCTTATAATCCATTCTGTTCACTACCTCAACAACTTCATAAGGACCTTTCCATTGAAGCAATAATTTATTACTGTCTGTCGGTAGTAACAACAGTACTTTGTCGCCGACGTCAAATTTACGCGACCTCGCGCCTTTATCATAATAAGCTTTCTGCTTAATCTGAACCTTCTTTAAATTATCACGCGCTAATTTGCATGTCTGCTCTAACCGTTCCCTAAGCTCAATAACGTATTGATACGTCGAAAGAACTTGCTCATCGCGTACCTCTTCAGCCCATAATTCTCTTAATATTGCCATTGGACCTCTGACGTTACGTCCATATAACAACTCAAAAGGGGAGTATCCTAAAGACTCTTGTGGGACTTCCCTTACTGCAAATAATAAGGCTGGAAGATATTTATCCCAATCTTTTGGACGTTCAGCACACATGCGACGTAACATCTGCTTTAACGTAGCGTGGAAACGCTCTATCAGTCCGTTGCAAATTGGGTGTCTCGGACTACACGTTAACTGTTGAAGAGAAAGAAGTCTGCTGACTTCCTTCATTACCTCAGCAGTAAACTGTGATCCACAATCAGTCAACATTTCATCAGGAATGCCAACCCTACTAAACATTTCAATAAGCGCTTCCGCGACACGTTCCGTCTCAATACTCGGTAAAGCTATCGCCTCTGGATACCTTGTCGCATAATCTATCATGGTTAAAATATACCGAGATTTCCTATCAGATCGAGGCTCAATTGGACCAACTATGTCCACTGCCACCCTCTTAAATGGCGTATCAATCAATGGCATTTTTCCTAGAGGTACTTTAGTGACCCGACCTTTCTGAATAGTTCTCTGACAAATATCACAAGATTTACAAAATCTAGCGACATCACCGCAAATACCGGGCCAGTAAAACTCAGTTACAACTCTATCCAATGTCTTCCTAATACCCATATGTCCAGACATAAGCGTTTCATGAGCCAGTTTCAACACCTTTCCTCGGAAACTTTGAGGGACCACAAGTTGGAAAGAGACTTTGTTACCCTTGGTGAACTCCCTATATGCCAAACCTTTTTTCTCAATAAACCTAGTTTCACCTCGGTTTAAACCACGACTCACAGTCTTGTTCCCAGATACAACCCTTTTCCTGATGTTTTCCAAAGTTGGATCATCAACCTGAGCTTGCTTGAAAGCCTCCTTGTCATCGTTAATGATCTGATCGGGAACCTTAAGTTTTCTGTAAGGCTTCTCATCCTGCCTAGTTTGAGACCTAGTTACAGCCGCAGCTGAGAAATGAGACATATCAGGAAGTTTTGATCCATCAATGTTACTGATAACCAAATCGTACAACGTATCATCCATACACAAAGCTTCAGTTTTCCCAGTAAAAAAAGGACAATCAATGTCAATCATTGCCAAAGGATACCTTTGTGTGGATTCATCAATCAACGTAACATTTGATTCCTTCCCTATTAACTGACTATCCGAAACCAAACTTCTCCGAACGACACAGCCTGTACACCCAGTATCTCTTAATACAACCACCTTTTTATTATTAACCAATCCTTGTGCCGTCGGTAACCTTGCCTTTAAGAAGTAACAGACACCTTCCCTAGTTTCCTTACTACACTCCTCCCTATCCGAAATCAAAGGATCACCAACCTTATTTTCAAAAATACTTCCAATCTCATCACCTTTCCTAGTTACTTCCGTTTGACAAAAACTAACTTGGTGTGCTGCGCCACGTGGTGTGCTATTATTTTTACCGCGTCCGCGAAAAGACCCTCTAAAATTACCACGACCACTTGTATAACCACGACCTACATTCTGCGTATTCTCATTCTTAACCTGAGAACCTTGAGTCTCTACGCGCGTGTTAAAATTTTCTTTAACACCGCTATCCCCAACTCCAGTTGCTCCTACCTCTGCGCTATACAATTGTTTCCTGTCGGGGTTCTTAAAACATTTAATTGTTAAATGCCCCTTACCACATATGCTACACTTGATATCCGGTCTACCACTCGGTTTGTTCGAGTCAACTTTGTCCTGTTTACCCTGCGCTGCGCCTCTATTATCGCGTTGCCCCTTATTAATGCAACTATATACGCCCCCGCGCGCTTCTGCAAACAAATCTGCCTCCCTAGCCATTTCATCTAAATTACCAAACTGTTTTGGCTTCAGATGCACATACAGTTCTCTATTACATGACTCCAGGAACTGATCCCTTGCCATGAAATCACAGACAGCCGGAAAAGATTTTTCTATCTTTGCCATATTAAGCCATTTTTCTAAATAACTTCTCAGTCTACTACTGAACTGTATGAACGTTTCTGATTTCTCGGGCCTACTATAACGAAACTGTTTCCTAAATCCGCGCTCTGTCATGTCAAAATTCTTTAATAAAGCGTCCTTTAACTTTTCATAATCCGCCGCATCCTCATTTGACAACCGGTCATATACATCAAGTGCGCGCCCTTTGAGCAATGCACTTAAATACGCGGCCCAAACACTCTTATCCCATTTATTAGCCGTAGCATATTTCTCAAACCTAGATAAATAACTATCCATTTTATCTTTACCCTCTTCAAAATAAGGTAACTTAGGATCCCGGGCATGCGCCACCTTCTCAGCTTTTTGCTTTTCAAATTCTAGCTCGAGCTTCGCTCTCTGCATTTCTAACTGATTCCTTAATTCTTGGTGCTGTAGCTCAAACCCATGTTTTATTTTTTCTAAATGGGCCTCACTAATCTCTTTTGCCTCCCTTTCAGTCTTGATGCGTGCTATTTCAAGTTCCTTATTAACATTCAACATAGCTAGTTCATGTGCCCTTTCCTTTTCCTTTTCCTCTAACTTAGCTAGTTCATGTACCCTTTCCTTTTCCTTTTCCTCTAACTTAGCTAGTTCATGTACCCTTTCCTTTTCCTTTTCTTCAGACCTTAACCTTTCTAAATCCCTTTGCTCTTGCCTTTCTGCCCGCTCAATATCCTGCTGCTCTTTAACAAAACCTTGTAACTCCTTCCCCTCATAACCTAAGTCCTTTCCCATTTGCATTAAACGCTCCATTATTGATAACGTAAATCTCACGTTACTATCAAAACCACTATAAACTGATCAGTTATGATCAGTGATGATTGAATGGGCTTAACTAAAACGTTAAGATATGTGTTATACGCGTTAATCTAACTAAAACGTTAGTTATTAAAGCACACGCGATTTGAAATGTCAAATGCTTTCAGCACAGTATGACGTTGCGTACTGGTAGTCTAATATGACGTCATAAACTGACGACGTTTACAGTAAAATGCTACAATCCGAAGTTTTATCACATTACAAAACTCCGATCATAACAAGTCACCATTAATGTTTCTATTACGTCATACCTAACCTCAAGCCACTGCGTAAATATTAACGCTACCGTTATGTCAACGTCAGTAAATTGTTAACGTCACTACGTCAGAACCATGTGTGGGTAAGATCAATTAGTAGCTCCAATTTAACTTAGTAGAATGTCAGGTAACACAATTAAGTGGGGTCTACTTAAATTTTTCGTTACCAAGAAAAAGTGGGGTTTGCCTTGCCTTCCTGCTCAGAAATTATCGACTTGTCAGTATCCATTCAGTTGAATACATGGGTTTCGCACTTCATCAACGCAGGAAGGAAGATTCAAGTTAATTTCTAAATGTGGCTGTCAATACATTTTTTTTTTTTAAATTGATGATTCAGAGTATCAATGTGCTGTTCCACAGCCGGGAACACCAGCCAGAGATCAAATCCTCACTTTTCTGACACCAAATGTTACATGTGGGTTTACGGCGTCCCGCAAACCCCCATGCTGACAAGACAACCGAGCGTGATCTCTGACAGGTGTACGGGCAGCTGTGGGGTAAGGCACAAGAAAGATGTTAAATGATTGACATGAATTATTTACAGTATCTACATACAACACTTACTAACACAAAACATCACAAATTGTTGCTTCTGTAGCCAACTCACGACGTCCGCTCCGAAGGCAAAACACTGTTCTGTGCTCGGAACGGGTGACGTGAATACCTACAGAAGCAAACAACAAAAACAACAAGAAAAACAAAAAAAGAAACAACACAAAACGCGACTGGCCAGTTTATAACTTTGGGTGAATCCCCCACTCGCGTGACACTTCTTCTCGCGAACTAGTAAAACTAGTCTATCAACATAATTGATTATCCTAGGATTAGCGATCACGTTTGCTGATCAGCCGTTTAGTGATCGTCCAAATAAGGTAAGTTGACCTCTTCCATGATCACATTTGTTTACAACGAACAATGATTTAGAAGAATCTGCTTCTATCCTGGTAGGCGCTGATTACGGCGGTCTGTCCGCCCTTGCTGGACCCTAACGCCTAGCGTCGTACCAGTACCTGCTGCTATGAAGCAGGGAGCAGCAGGTCACACATTGTTATGCCTGCAAATTACGATAACGGGACTAGAAACGAGTCACAAAACATACATGCTATATCATGATCCCCCTCCCGGAGAAGTAAGAATATGTTCATGCATACACCGTTATTGCGCATGCGCCGACCAGACATACAGGCTGATTAGTGCATGCGACAAATAACCGTACAGCAGAACTCAACTTGACTGTGCATCAAATTATCAGCACCCAGCGCTTGACACAATAATACTCAAAGTTCATGGTTCCTTACTGAGCACTACAGAAATCAATTAATGCTCACTACTACTGAGCATAATACTCATCAAATTTGTGCTCACTACATTATCACAAGTAAGAGGCAATTGAACAGACCACGCCTTTGCGCTACCTGGTCAGCCGCCAATTACAGGAAACATAACAATCTCTATTTCATATCCTTCTCCGCGACACGGCTCACAAATATAGCTATTCACAAATTCAATACATTAATAACAGATAGAAACTACAACAGAAGATTTTCATCTATAATCTACAACATTTGTTAGTGTCTCATATGGGCCAACACTGTTTGCCGTAAATTCTCTCTATTTGGTAGGCACCCCGTCACAACCGTCCTCGCGACGCCGATGACGCAGCTGACGTCATCCCCGCCGCTCAGGCCGTTATGACGTGTGGCGACCAAATACTCCCACTTATCATCATCACGTTCTTTATATGTACATACATGCACAAACTGAGTTATCAGACAAAAACGGCATCATTACAAAATGAACTCGTAATTCTTCTTGAACAAAATTATTTCTAATCAACGTGAACATGCTTGTAAAATAAAATTCATTACGGTTCATCATCACGGATAACCCAACAGGCTCTTGTATGAGTTTGCCCTGATGATGAAGATGTGGTTAACCCCGTCTTAAGTTTACGTCCCCTCTACACCTAATATCATATTGGGACGGAACCACGGTTTTCTAACCACAGCCAGTCACAAGTCATGGATCAAACAAGTGACCCGGCGTTTATTAATTACATTCTACAAAAGGGGTCTAAAAGCCTAAATGAATCTAGAATGAGCGGGTGTCCAAACTTTACGTCTCACCAACATCTAGGGTCAGCATGAGACAGGACCTCACTTAGAAAGACTCATTCTACTACTGGAGAAGCCTGGGATCGATCCTGCGACGTCTAGCTGGCAAAGCTAGTAGCCTAATCACTACAGGCCTCAATAGTGAATTCAGAATAGGCTTCAGAAAGTTGGGGTATACTAGAAGTAAACCCCTCCAAAACCTACAAGCATGTTCATACAAAAATAATACTAAACATAGATTAAACATACCTTTCAATATACTTTCTATTTCCCCGTCACAATGTTGTGTTTACTCTTTACAACTTGACCTGCTGCTAAGGTGTCCGCTTTTTTCAGGGTTTATATATCTATGAATACTACCGGAAAATCATGCCCACTCGTATTACCTTGCTTTGTTCGTGGGGAAGTGGAGATACCGGCCACAAACAAAGCCAGATAGCAAAATCGAGTAGATAATGGATTTGCCTTCAAATAGTATATTTCCCATAGGAAAAATTGATGAAACGACCCTATAATCAATGACATGACTCCTGTCAAAACGAACACCCACACAACACGTGACGGGAATAAAAATCATATATGGCACAATTTGGCGGTTGGCGATTTTTAGGCAAATTCTATAGAACTCAGCCTTTTAGCGGCCCCCTGTATTGTAAAAACAGCTCTCTATAAACCACTCATGCATACATCGTATGATATGTGCATGACTTGTTCATGGAGCCGCATAGTTTGCGTACCATATTTCACCCAAAATATTTCACTCACACCGCCCTACCATATATCTACTAAAATAATTTAGATGTGCATAAGCACCAGAGAGGTTTCCTATTCCATCTCGTAACAGGGCTATCATTCGGTATGTAAGGAGGGTCAGTTGATACTCACAAGGTTTATGAAATTGACTTTATCTGATTTTTTTAATTCACAAATTTTCATGAAAAAAAAATCAAAACATTTGACATCAACACAAATAAGGAAGAAGTCTATTACTGTAAAGTGAGGTCTTTATAATTTTGTTCTCAGAGAAAAGAAGGTTTTAATACTTGTCCTCAGAGAGCAAGGAATCACATTCAATAACTGAATTTCAACGGATTATCACTGAAGGTTGACCATTCTGAATGTTTGCATTCCAAGTATGCTCATAAAGCCCAGAAAACAGAATTGAGTTTACTTCAAAAAGAGTGGGTTTTTGTTTGTATTGGAGTTTAACGGCCCAGTCAAGACTACTTTAGGTCATTTTTGGGCTGGTCAGTTGACCTTTTTACACTTTTTCGGGGCAGGCTTATACGTACGCGATTAACCTGTACAGTGCACATTCTTTTGCCAGAAACTGACAACTACTCTTCTTGAATCAGCGCAAAGGAGAGAATGACTGTAGAAAATATTACATTATCAATCTCTACGAAAGAATGTTGCCGACTCCGTCAGGTATCGACACCGCATCCTCCTGATCACCAGCCAGACGCGAATTCCACTGAGCTACAGAGGCCGGCTCAAAAAGAATGGGTAGCTCGTCCAGAACAAATATAATTTGATTTTACATGTATATGACTGTGCCAGGCAAAGCGGTGCTCGTCCGTCTGTCCATGCTTATAAACCCTATTAGTTTCATTGGGCGACAGGGTCTGAGATGTCATTTCATCTCAATGTCGGGTAAAAGTTGCACAAAAATGGAAGCGATATCTCCAAAATGACCTATACAGTGTTGACAGGGATGTTACACCTCAAATCAAACGAACAAATCAAAAGTGCTATCCTTTAACACACTGGTCTACTTTGGTTTGATTTAGAGTTTAAAGGCCCAGTAATCACTATTTATTTCATGTAGAGTCAGGCCTAGAGGTGTTTAATTATTTTTCATGTCAAACTCAGTTGATCATGAAATTAGTAATGCTTATAGATATATAGATGCAAATAAAAGAGGCGATGATTTCCTCAGATTAGCATAGAATGTGAATGTTATTTGTCATGTCCATAAGTTTTAAAATGCCAACCATTTGTTTGCGTTTTAAAATTTATAACCATGATTAGTTCTATGTTTAATTGTTTTGAGCATGAAATAAGTTCTACAACCTTGGGGCCAGATTGTCCTAACCAATCTGTTCCTAAGGGCAGGCTTATAGAAACATTTGCATGATCAGTCTTCATGAAAAACAATTCTCTCGGACACATAGCAGGGATCGAACCCATGATTTCCTGATCACCAGTCAAATACGTATCGGACAGAACCACCAGGGCCATTAAAAGATGCTCTTGATTTAGGTCCAGATAACAAATACATGTAGTCAGAATGGAAACGTTTAATATATATTTATACCGCAATCAGGCATTCATGTAACCTAATAAAGGGAGTCGAATAACTGCACGCTATAATCGCTAGTGACCCATATAAACTTCTACTGGCCTATAATACGCCTGGTGACCGTTTATAGACCGGACCTACTTTTCCGGTGACTAATTTGCAAGTGTAATCAATAACATGCAGCCTTTTACACACGGGAAAAACAACGAAACTGCATATTAAAATCTTTGCAATATTTATTTGAACAGCTTTTGATAAATTTCAGCTAAATTCTTACCTTCTTGGCCTTTCCTGGTTTAAATGGTCCGTTGGAATACCTGCACACTGTTGCTGCAGCTACGCCTCAACATCACAAACAATTTCTAAAGCTAAAATAAACTTTTTATTTGCAGATTTCCATACAGTATGTTAATCGCTCAGAAACTTTTATTCGAGCGTTCATGTTGTTTTCTACGTCTTTGTGGCGCAGTGACGTCATAAACTTTCCACTCGTTGACGTCACGTTTTACTACGTGTACGCGCAATGGCACTGAATATAGTTTAACATGCCGCACTGTCTGCTGGCTTTTCAGCTTAAATTTGTTTAGTTATTGCGAAACCCCTTGATTATTTTGAATTGCGGTAGAAACTTAATACATGATAAGTGTCTTTTATAATAAAATATTATCGGGTCGCCGCTAAAGCTCGCCCCTATAAAATTGTCTAAGGCTCACCGATTAGATTTTATTATTAAATACACTAACCATTTATTTACTATATTACATTTTTTGCTGCTATTTTAAGTAAATATTTTAGTGAATAAAAATGATATTTTCCTGCAGGGAAAATATTCCTTTCAGGCGGGGATATGTTTTCTTTCGAACGTCATCATGCACTATGACGTGCCAAAATCGGGACAAATTACGTCATGCCACAGCGCTCATTACGTCAGATTTTGACGTTAGAAAGGCCAAAAACGGCCGATTTAATAAATGTAATATAAATATTAATACATCTTTAGTTTTGAATACAGGAAATATTTCCCTCAAAACTTGCAAATCTTATAAACAAACTCGTGCATTAGCACTCGTTTTTTTACTTGATGTGCAAGTCTCTCGGGAAAACAATTCCCATTTTTAAAACTAAAGATGTACGATATATTCTGTGATATTTTCCTGTAAAAACATACTGTTAAGAGTACGTACATCATGGCCTACAGTTTTCTTTTGAAGTTGTCTAGTGTTTATTTTCAATAACTTTGCTTTTGAAGACTAAGTGTGGTAGGCGGGGCTTAGGCCAGTTGGTTAACTCAGGATGTAAGTGTTATATAACTATACTTCAAAACAATAATTTCCTATTTATGCAATGGACTAACATTGTTGGCCAATCAAATCGGAAGGAACGATGATTTAAATTTATTTTGGCATCAATAAATGATTGTTATACCATGCGAATCAACGTATTCTTTGTATGGGAAGCATTATGTCCCAATAGTTGAGCATACCATATATATCATTATAAGCACTCTCGTAATAAGAGCACACACTTATTTTTCAAGAAGTCTAGTTCTGAAATTGGTGAACAAGCGCGTTTATTTTTATTCGCGGGGTGAGAAGTTATTGCTTCCTGAGCCTGGGACGTCTTTGCGTCACCTTAAACTAGGTATTCAAGAATTTCTTGGGAGGTTTGTTTTGGCTCCGGCTGGTAGGTCCGCTGGCAGTGTGGTCGTTGTCTGGCGGCTTTGCTATGTTTGCACTCTTCGGCAAGAACTTTGTGGTACTGGGGCCTATGAACTTCGGCCTTTAGCTGTGGAGAGGGCTTCAGTTGATAACTGTAGCAACTCAACTATTACTAGAGTTATGCGTTTAATACATGTCGCCTGCAAACCGGAATGAACAATATAGTAACTAGGAAACCAACGTCAGATACGTAACGTTGTAACGTTAGACTGGTTAGTCTTATATCAAAGACTACAAGGATATTAAATATCTCCCTTATTAGGGCCCCGCACTGAAAGTGTAGGTGCCCTATAGTAATCACTCTGTCCGTCCGTCTGTCTGTCTGTCTGTCTGTCTGTCCGTCTGTCCGTCCACAAATTTCTGATAGCGCTGCCGGGGCCCTAGTCAGTTTCACTGACAGCTCTAGTTCTCAGATAGTTTCTGTGATTAAAATTTTCCGCTCTGAGATTTATCAAATTAATAAAATTGAAATGCCATGTAAATGATGAGTTAACAGTTAAGATTAGTTAAACGGGCTTATTTGAAGCACAAATTACATTTCCATAATCCGGCTCTATAAAATAATTACCTTGGTGGCCGCTGTCGTCTGTCCTCCACTCATCTTTACTTCCCTTTTGGCTGTGTAAATCAATGGACTGACTGGTATTTTCGCACCGGTCATTTTAGTTTTGTCCATGGATTTGAAGAGTGTCTGTTCGCTCAATTAATTCACTCATGTTGCTCTTCCTCAGACTGGTGTTGTTGATTGCGTCCTTCAACTGCAGGTTTGCCGTCTCATCTCTTGAAATATCACGGGCCTCTGTGCATATTAATTTGCCCATTTGAACAACAAATCGTCCAGTTTTCGTTCCAGTTTCATTTCCATTTCATGTGAATGCCGCTGTAATTCGTATCGCATCAGTGCTATTTCCTCCCTGCATTGTTTATGATGGTCCCATATATTTGCGGCTTCATTTTCTTCATCTATGCAAGACACAGATTTTAGTGTCTTAATTCTCAGCATGTGTGCTGCAGACTTTGAAACAAAGTCGTCATCGGAGCTGTCCGAAGTATCTGACTCGCATGTTTTCTGCATTCTATTGCTTTCATTAATGCTGCGAATTCTTTTTTTCTTTTGATGTAAAACTTCATCTTTGCATCTCTGTGACTTACAGACTGAGGCGAAATGATTCCGCTTCTGACACTTGTGGCATTTCTGTCCATACGCAGGACATTCCTCAATTGTTCTATGTTTTCTTTCATAACCACAATATCTACATACCACTGCCGCATCTTCTTCGTCGCTTCTATAATAGTTCCGAAAAGTTCTCTGTGTACCAGGAATATGTACCCTTGCAATATGCCTGCCGTCTAGCGAGTCTTTCATGTCATGTAACTGCAAGGATATATCCTTAGTCTGTCCTGCTTCTAACAGAAACTGTGACAATCCCCAGCTTTTTTCTATACATTTCTGTATTAGGTGTTGGTTTTCGATTGTCTGTATCAAGTGTTCTAGAATCATGTCATCAAACGTGTCTCCAAGTAAGTAAGTAAGTAAGTAGACTTTATTTATAGAGGGTTACTCAGTTGGCATAGCCAATCTTCCCTGAGGCCCTCGTAAAACATATATAGTGATTACATACATAAAAATTATATTAGACATTTAAGCAAACACAAGAATTAAACAATCATAGATTTTAACATGAAATGGATGGAAAAATGAGACGGACGCATGAAAAGATAACAGTTACATACAAATACTCGCTCACCCATATAAAAAGCTCGCACGTAATCAACAAATTATTCATGAAAACGTGCAATATATACAATCATGCTATTGCACAGCTACAAATACTTCATGTTAAAAATGTGAAACAGACATGCAGATATCATGTATTATTGCCAAGTTTTCTACTCAAGATGCCTTCGTTTGGTACCGTTTTATGACGATACATTGGATGACGTCGTACGGCAATAACGTTGCGCGAAACTTTGTCAAATTTATGCTTACAAGTGTGAAATCAAAATTTGGAGCTTTGAAACCTGCTAATACACAGAAATAACAAAACATTTATCTGTTTACAATGTAAGGGCTACAACACTGATACCTGAGGCCCCCTTCCCATCAGGGCCTGAAGAAACAGATCTGGCTGCATGGTGCCCTCAGGCAGAGCCAACACCGACTGCTCATGGACACCGGCAAATCATCCAGCGTTTCTAAGCCTGCCCAAGCGAGTAGGACCGTTCATTCAAGCATACACCTTGTTGGTTTGATTGGGCGACGGGGCCTGAGATATCATTTCATCTCGACTTCGGGCAAGAATCCCAACACATTGGAAGCAACGTCGCCAAAATGACCTTTACAATGTTAATGTAATGGGGGGGGGTTAAACTTCAATTCTAATCCACTTACGTATTTAACGAGGCCTTTAATTTGATAGCGTCAGAAAAAAAATCAATAGTATGTCCTGCGATATTATGTAGGAACCCGACGTCATGATGTAACGTCGCTTTTCATTGGCTGACGCTTGGTTTTACGCAGCTCACAGCGCTTAACGCTTTCTACAAAGAAGCACAACCGAAAAAGTGCATCAAAATGGGGATAACTGTATTGAAAACCGTCACCTGGGGAGGCAAATCCCCGGCACCACGGTCGAAATTTACGTTAAACGGCTCCGCTTACGCGTCGCCGTAAAGCGAAATTTCCAACGCAAAACCCGCAATTCACCTCCCCAAAATGACAATCCATATACAGTTATCCCCGAAATCAACAAATACTGATACCGGCGTATACTTTCCCGTTAGAACATCCACTCGCATCCATCGATATTTCAACCACAGCTAGACAACACTCATCCACACCCAGTGCAACAGCCTTAGATCAAAAGTTTGTACGACATAATTTACATTATGTCCAGGTACACACAAGTGAACAAAACAACTTTATGTAAACACAATGATGATGATGACAATATGACGGTGGGGGTGTGGCAATTATATTTTCATCCACTCTAAACATTTTGACGCAAACGAATTAATCGAGGCTGCGTTCTTTATATCAAGTGGGATGCAGTTCCAAATAAGTGCTCCCGAATATGACAGACTGCTTTTAAACAAATTATTGTTCGGCTTCGGTATTAAGAAGTTTCGGTTGACAACCGACCGCAAATTAGAATAAGTATCATTAACATTCCTCATTTGAAATAAGTCTGTTAAGTAGACAGGCGCAATATTGTTAGCTATTTTATACATAACTTTTGCCTTCTGTAAAAATACTGATTCATCAAACGAAAGGATTTTAAGTTGGCTTCGCGCATCTGATAAGTTAGTATAAGTGTTGCCTAGTATAATTTTACATGCTCTCCGCTGTAGTTTATTTATCTTATTTATATTGCTATTAGATGTACTGCCCCAGATGATGCTACAATAGTCAAAATGTGTTTTTATATATGCATTATAATATAAAAGTTTATGCTCTAAAGATAGATAGTTTTTTATTTGTGACAGAAGCCATAAATTTGATGATACCTTCTTTGAGACATAATTAAAATGTGTATTCCATATGAAATTTTCGTCTATATTTATGCCTAATACCTTTTCATTACTACTCAGTTGCAAATCAACGCCATCATACTTTAGACTTAAAATGTTATCAGTTAAGGTGACCCTTTTTTGTCTGCTGGTTATAAACATTACTTTTGTTTTAGCTGTATTGAGTACCATACCATTTTCCTTACACCAATTTTGAAGCAACTGCAGTGCTCTTTGAAGATTATTTTCAAGAAGTGTTTTGTCTGCTTGAATGTCATAAATAGTAGTATCATCAGCATATAAATCTATTTCAGAAACAGCTGTCTTCAATGTCAAGGGCATGTCGTTAACAAATAATAAAAATAACAACGGACCCAGGATTGACCCTTGTGGGACTCCACATGGTACATTTTGTTTTTCTGATATTATACCATTTATTGAAACAGATTGTTTTCTGTTTGACAAATATGATCGGAACCAAGATAATGATAAGTTACTACATTTACATAATCCCATTTTCTTCAGAAGTATCTGATGATCTACCATGTCAAACGCTTTGCGAAAATCTACCATTACACAGCCTACAAACTTCCCTTCATTTATTGCTTTTAACCAAGTATCAATCATCAAAAGCATGGCTGTTTCTGTTGAATGGCCTTCTCTAAAACCACTCTGCCTCTGATGAAGAAGATTATGTGAATCTAAGAATGAGGACAACTTTATTGTTACCCATTTTTCAATTATCTTAGAAAGTGTTGGCAAAATGGATATGGGGCGATAGTTATTCACTTCTTCTCTAGGCCCTACCTTAAAAACTGGACTGACCCTTGCTTGCTTCCATATGCCTGGAAAAATACCAGAATTTATACTTGAATTAATTATAAATGCTATGCTAGGTGAAAGGACTTCCGGTGCAATTTTTAATAATTTGGGACCAACAAAATCCAGCCCGGTAGACTTAGCTGTATCTAAGTGTAACAAGAAATTTGTTACAAAACTTATATTTATATTTGGGATGTTAAAATTTGCCTCAGGGCTGACTTTTTCGTGCACATAATCTTTTAAGTCATTGAAATCAGAGTCCTTAATGGGTTCTTTTAATTTAGTCGCTATATTAACGAAATACTGATTAAAGATAGTAGCAATTTCTTTATCATTTGTTACAAAACGGTCATTATCATTGACACCGAGAATATTTTCTCTACCAAGTCCCTTTCCCGAAGCTCCGAATTTTTTAAATAGTTTCCAGACTGTTCTAGGATTATCTTTACCCTTCTCTATTTGATCTTGGTACATTTTTCGTTTAGATGCGTTTATCTGCGTTGATACTTTATTTCTAAGAAGTTTATATTGATCGAAATTACCATTAATTTTACATTTGTTTCTTTCTTTGATTTGATCCAAAATTTCAGGTGTTATCCAATCTGGTTGGCGTTTCTTTTTTACTCTGTGAGTTCTTAGAGGTGCGTGTCTATTTACAACTCCCAAAAATAAGGAATTCCAAATTTCAACCATTTCATCAACGCTATCAAGTGTTTCAATGATTTCCCAAGGCAGTAACAGAAGGTCTTGAATAAATAAATTCTCATCAAAAGTTTTAAAAGAACGGTAAGTGATTGTTTGGTGCGAACGTTTACCCAAGGCGAAGTTTAGCTTCCTGTTTCCGAAAATAGCATAATGATCACTAATTCCTAATTTGTTTACAGTCACATGGCTAATGTTCTCTTCTAAATTTGTATAAATATGATCAATCAATGAACTAGTTGTTTGAGATACTCTTGTTGGTTCATTTACCATTTGACTAAGGCCTAGTGACAACATGAAATTATACCAATCCCTATCAGGATTTGCAGTAGACAAATTTTTATTGAAATCACCTAGCAGTATTATTTCTTTCTCTTCGCTATTAACATTATCAATAAAATCCTCAAATCGGTCGTTATACTCTATTTTCGAATCAGGCGGTCTATATAAATTCCCCACAAGAAACGGTTTGCCTTTATCGGGCGTGACTTCAATCCATATACAGGCAATACCATTACTTTCGATATCATCTCTTCGTTTTGCGTTGATTCCGTTTCGAACGTAGACTAGCAGACCCCCACCGCCATTATCACAATTATCCTTTCGAAAAGGAGTTTGAAATCCATCAATTAAAAACGCATTTGTGGTTTTATGGCCTTTTAACTTGGTTTCACTAATACCAAATATGTGCAGGTTACTATTTTCAGGTAATGTAAGCAATAATTTTAGCTCAGAAAATTTTGAGAGATTTTGTCCGCATATGCCCTGTATATTTATGTGTCCAAAATTAATTCCCTTTTCAGGCATATTAAAAGAGATGGCACCTTTATGTATGCTAGTAGAACCACTCATACGATTCTGTAAACTACTATCTGCACGTGCTTCGTTTCTTCCAGTTATACTTGCACAATTATTTTCACGAAATACTGAATTAGAAATTGACTGGCGAATTTGACTAGGCTCGCAGGATTTAGATTTTACAACACATGATTTAAGAATTGATACAGAACGTTCTATATTATCGGTCTCATCACTGTTTTGCAGATCATCAGAAAGAAACACTGTCTCTGAAAATTCACAGGCGCATACCCGAGAGTTACAATTATAGCATACATCGCTTAATATATTATACCGGTTTGAAAGATACGCGCCTGAAACTGAATTGGCAGTAATGCCGTATCCCTAGGCCGATTTCAAGTTCCAACATTCAGCCGCAATATGGCCTGTCATTAAACATTCGTAACATTTCCTCTTTGAATTCCTGTTATGACCGCATTCGCAGTCGTATGCCTTTTCCCTGAGCCTAGCTGCGTAGGCAATTGTAGCCTCCCCTGCAAAGGGTCTCATCTTTAAGAACACATATCGAGCATAATGTTTGTTCTGCTTTGGTGCAAAATAGTCATTGAGCTTTTTACGCAATTTCTCATATTCATTCGAATCACCATCAGGGTCTGGTAGACTTTTCTCTAGTCTTGCAATTTCCTTACCGCCATAGATTATCATCGCATCCTTTCTGTCTGCCGGGTTGCCGATTCGAAAGTATCTAAATTCTCTTCCAATGTCATCTAGCCATTCTTCCCACGCTTTACCTGTAGTCAACTGGGTATTTGTGGGTATTCCAATGGGTAAGTTAAATATAGCGGGTTCTTCTGATACCGAGGCCCCGTTTTTGGGTTTGCGTCTGTCTATTCTGGATCAGTTTGTTTCTTGCGGAGTTTGTGGTGGGAGCGGTGGTTTTGGTTTTTGGATTGTAGACTTTCCTTTTTGGATGGTGGTGTCCCACGTACGCCGTCCTGTGGCGTTTGTGTTTCGCAATTAATTCGATTTGAAAGAGTGTGTAGTCATATAATTGACTGCAAAACCCGTAATAAATTGTTAACGGCTAAACTTTTTAATCAGGGTTGTCGGTACCATAAACTAAGCAGGGCCTTTTCAAAATTTTATACACGTCATTCTGATTTAATTTCAAAATTCAACACTGGACTTAAATCTCTTCTGAACAAGGTCTATCGGAACCCGAATTTTATGGTAACTTAGTATAAATATTTAGAAAAAAATTATAATCGAAATGACTTCAGCACCCAATTTCGTAAAATCATTATTCGATATAAAAAGATTGGGTACAGCATAAATATTATACGACATACTGCATGTATGGCAGTTAACCCAATCGCGGTTGGCAAGTTTGCTTCCCTCTTTAATTGCAAGCCGGTGTGTCAAGCCTCATATCCTATGACGGTTCCAACGTAAAGACTTATGTTGGTTGGTACCTAATGCTCTGTCTCTTGTCGGGCCCATTTGAGTCTAACGGTTGGTTTTCTTTTGCTGCAGAATTTCGGTTGTTTCTTGCTGTCGAGTCCTCACCGTTGTTTTATTTCTGTGGTTGTTCGAATTTTGTGTTCACGGAGATGTTGCACCGATGCGTTAGGAGGCCTTCATGTGGACTGAACAAATTACTTGTCTCAATCGCGACGGAAGTAAGGGCGAGGATTGTGGCCACGTAAAATCGATTTAAGTCCCCCAGTGGAATTCGTTTCCGCTGACCGTTCCATGTCGGTTATTCTGTCGCGGTTATTTTTGTTATGGTTTGTCTTTGGGTGTTTGTGTCGCTTATATTATATTATATTATTTTAGATAACCTTTTGGCCATTTTGTGGGAGGGTATCTGTCCTCTTGGCTTTCCGCTGTTTGTGTTTCCGTTGAAATCTGTTGATTCATGTTTATGTTTCTCTCCCTTTGTTGTCTCTGGTGGGCGCTGTGGGTTAATTGTATCGATTCCGGATCATTGCCTCTACTTCTATTCAGGATGTTGTAGTCTAAAGTTGTAACAGTGCTAAAAGGTAACACCATAACACTACCTAAGTAAAAAGGACTTGAGATTATCAAGAAACTTTTTGTGCTTGAATACAAATGCTCCTTGCAACAACTCTGGACATGTCTGGTTCAACCAAAAATGTTCAAAGTGTGCATAAGGAGCTATGTTTGCTCCTGACTTTGTGTTTAATTGGAGTTTCTAGGGTTTGTCTTTATAAATAGAATGAAATAACTATTTGCGCCTTGGGGCGCTTGAAGAAATTGATTGGGCTGCATGGTGCTTCTATGCAGAGGTGAAACCGACCACACTTAAGTAGTGGTAAACCGTTTAGACGTTCCAAGCCTGCCCAGGACAATTGGTGCTTGTCAAACCCTATTGGTTTCATTGAACAGCAGGGCATTTTGAATGTTTAGAGTATTTTGAGTGCTTTTTTCTATCTGTATTTTGATTGTTAGGAGGCATTCATGCGGACTGAACAAATTATTTGTCTAAATCGCGACGGAAGTAAGTGCAAGGATTGTGGCCACGTAAAATCGATCTAAGCCCCCCCCCCCCCCCCCGGTGGAATTCGTTGCCGCTGACCGTTCCAAAGGCGGTTCTTCTGTTGCGCTTTATTTTTGTAACGGTTCGTCTTTGGGTGTTTGTGAAGTTTATATTATTTATTTTTTTGATAGCCTATTGGCCGTTTTGTGGGAAAGTAACTGTTCGTTTGGCTTTCAGCTTTTGGTGTTTCCATTTGGTCTGTTGTTTCACGTTTGTGCTTCTTTCCCTTTGGTGTCTCTGATGGGAGCTGTGGGTTGATTGTATCGATTCCTGATCATTGCCTTCACTTCTATTTTGCTCGTGAAAGCTGGTAAAAATGAAAACTTATCCATTTTGCTTTATGAATTTAATATATAATCATGAATAAATTGTATAATGGCTACTGCTGGAAGATACAGTTTGGAACAAGCAATTAAATGCAAACGAGATTTTAAATTGCATGTCTTACATTATGTATCTATATGGCATAGTATTAGATTACAAGAAGATGGATGGTAAAATGTTATTTCACTGCTTTGCAGCAATGACAATTCCTCTACTAAATGAATGCTTAGCTTTCTTTTTGAACTTGAGATTTTGCTTCTACTGAGTATGAATAATTTTATGTTTGAAAATAGAAAGTGACAAGAAACACCGATTTGATTCAAGTTTATACCATTTTTGCATTACCTTTAATTGCGAAAATCTGATTTTTTTAATGGGAAAACTGATCTAACTCAAACTTTGTTTAATAACTCTTTCTCTGTCACATGCCATGAATTTCAACATACTTCACTTCAAACACCTTAATTTACCTTATAGATCAGCTTTCAGTAATACCCTGATGAGCTATTTATGAATTTAATAAACAGAAAAAAATCTGTCTCCTGTAAAATTTTCAACAATTGAGTAAGCCCAGTGTTGCGATGAACGATAGAACTGTTGGTTTTCTTCTGCTCCAGAATGTCAGTGGTTTCTTGCTGTCGAGTCATCACCGTTGTTTCATCTCTGTGGTTGTTTGATTATTTGTGTTCACGGAGATGTTGCAACGACGAGGTAGGAGGCCTTCATGCGGACTGAACAAGTTATTTGTGTAAATCGAGATGGATGTAAGGGCGAGGATTGTGGCCACGTAAAATCGACTTAAGCCCCCCCCCCCCCAGTGGAATTGTATCGATTTCTAATCTTTGTTTTACTTCTATTCTACATTTACATGACAAGTGGGACTTTATAACATTATTGTGAAAGGCCATCATATAGGTTCACCTGAAGTGGATAGCATTTAATACACAGCATGGCATTTCTTTCTTTGCTCTTTTTCATTTTTTCTTTGTATTGGTGATCGTGATTTGTTTCTATATAGTTTTAGATCGCTGACCCGAGTACAACATTTAGTTTTGACTTCTGACCAGCGCCGTGAATAATACAGAAACAAATATTCTGTTAGTGTTGTTTATGTTCATTGGTAGAACTATTGTATAATAATTATGTGTTTAATGTGATATCTTCCTTTTGACCCCCAGGTAATAGGCTTCCTGCCTTGCCCTGGCCCTTTGGGCTCAATTTCCACTGGGTACATTGTCGCTGTGGTCTTTATGCCCACTGGGAAGAGCTAAAAGGAATTACCACACGTTTGCCGGAAGTAGGGGTCCTGGAAGTTGAGGGTTACCTGAGGTTAAGGTGCTTCAGATACCCAACACGCCTCTTTGGTCTGGCTTTTCGGTGTAGACGGGTGGCCGCGCGGCCAATCGGCTGGTCGTGCCAAGCCCTAGAGACACCTCTTTGATTTCTTTTCCACTCTTTTTGTATCTTTCCTGATACCAAACATATGTCCATTTACCTTAACATTTTGTGTGTTGTTATCTCCAGAAGGCGGACCAATTGTGTAGGCATTTTGTTAAAGCGAGTATATCTCACGTGTATCTCTAACACCTGTGCGTCGGACAACCACTCCATCATGGTCTTCCCTTGTAGGGCTCCAAGGAGGTGCGGCGAGCACTTGGGACAAAACTTAGATATATTCCCCAAGGGGTCTGATCATAACAATAACCACAGCACAAACAAAACCAGAACGAAGAGTCAGATGACTCTAGTGATACGACTCAACAATATGTTGTTTTGGTCCACAGCCCGGAACTACGTCCTTGCTGCGATCAAGAGATTCTTGACAATCTGAGGGATCAAGGCGTTGATGGTGTTCGTAACATCCAAGTTCGTAGAAAGGGTGTACTTAAATCCATAAGCACGAATGACAATTAAAGACAGGACTGGACTATATAAGGGAGCATAGGAAAACCTGGGTCATTCTGTGTCTGACATCTGAAGGGTTAACATCAATTATGTTTATCTGATTGGCTGTAAATGGAGAGCTATTGTGACATCACAATGATTGTCATTAGTCATTGACAGCTCTGGTCTGTTTGAAGCTAAACTTAATATCTTAAACGTGTTATCTTGTTGTACTGGAGGCTGTGCATAGATCAGTTTGTTAGATAGTATTGTTGTATATTGTTGTTGTTGTTGTAAGGTAGCATCACTACCAAAACACTCATTGACTGTGGTTGCTAAAAGAACTGGATTTTGCAAGAGATCTTCGAATGATATTGACTGTTCCATTTTTTTAGCTCACCAGAGCCGAAGGCTCCGGGGGAGCTTATAGGATAGGCAGTTGTCCGTCGTCGTCGTCTGCGTCTGCGTCGTCTGCGTCGTCTTCGTCAACATTTTCAAACGACATCTCCTATGAAGCCACTGGGCCGATTCAGCCCAAATTTCATTTGAAGCATCCTTGGGCAGGGGGATTGAACGTTTGTGTTTTTAATGAAAATCGGCTCATTAGTTTGGTTGCTATGGCAACTTAGAGTTTCCATAGACTTATAATCGGGAAAATAGAAAAATGGCATTTACTGCCAAGCCTCTGCAGATATTTTGACAAAACTTTCATAGAAATGTTCCATAGGTAATCTACTATCTGCCGTATGATATTAGGCCTTCTGCTCATTTTTATTGGTTACCATGGAAACCAAAATGCAAAAAATAGACAAAAAATACTTAAAAAATCATCTCCTCAGAAACCATATGCTCTAGGAGGCTGAGACTTATTCACCATATTTGCCTTTACAGGTTTTATGTTTTTTATGAAATTTGGCCTTTTAGTTTTGTTGCTATGGCAACTTAGAGTTTCCATTGACTTATAATGGGGAAAACTGAAAAATGGCATTTACTGCCAAGTCATTGCAGATATTTTGACAAAACTTACATAAACATGTTCCTTGTGTAAACTTCTCTCAGCCATATGCTTTAATGTCAACCTGGGGGTCCCCTAGGTTGTGCCGGGGCCGTGCCCCGCCCCCTCCACTTCATAAAATGCATTGTATCTCAGAAACCTGACAGATCCCAACCCCTAAACCATATATATTCTTGTTCCTTATGATAAGATGCATTAAGTGACACCAACCTGGGGGTCCCCCGGATGTGCCGGGGACATGCCCTGCCCCCTCTATTTCATAAAATGCCATTTATCTCAGAAACCATTCAGATTCCCACCCCTAAACTATATATATTCTTGTTCCTTATGCTAAGATGCATTAAGTGACACCAACCTGGGGGTCCCCAGGGATGTGCCGGGGAGATGCCCCACCCCCTCCACTTCATAAAATGCCATATATCTCAGAAACCATACAGATCCCCACCCCTAAACTATATATATTCTTGTTCCTTATGCTAAGATGCATTAAGTGACACCAACCTGGGGGTCCCCCGGGATGTGCCGGGACCATGCCCAACCCCCTCCACTTCATAAAAGGCCAAATATTCCAGAAACCTAAAAGATCCCCTGCCCTAAACCATATATATTCTTGTTCCTTATGATAAGACACATTCAATGACACCAACCTAGGGGTCACCCGGGGTGCTCCCGGGCCTTGCTTCACCCCTTGACTTCACAAAAGACCATATATCTGAGAAACTGTTCAGAGCCCCACCCCTTAAACATATATATTCTTGTTCCTTATGATAAGACGCAATCAGTGACACCAGCATGCAGGTCCCCCCAGGGTGCCATAGGCCATGCCCCACCCCTTTACTTCATTAAAATCCATATATCTCAGAAACCATACAGATCCCCACCCCTAAACAATATATATTCTTATTCATTATAATAAGATGCATTAAGTGACACCAACCTGGAAGCCCCCCGGGATGCCGGGGATATGCCCTGACCCCTCCACTTCATAAAAGGCCTTTTATCTCAGAAACCATTCAGATCCCCACCCCTAAACCATATATATTCTTGTTCCTTATGATAAGTCACATTAAGTGACACCAACCTGTGGGTCCCCCGGGATGTGCCGGGGACATGCCCCACCCCTTCCACTTCATAAAATGCCATTTATCTCAGAAACCATTGAGATCCCCACCCCTAAACCATATATATTCTCATTCCTTATGATAAGTTGCATTCAGTGACACCAAATTTGGGGTCCCCTGGGATGTGCCGGGACCATGCCCAACCCCCTCCTCTTAGTAAAAGTCAAATATTCCAGAAACCTTACAGATACCCACCCCTAAACCATATATATTTTTGTTCCTTATGATAAGACACATTCAGTGACACCAACTTAGGGGTCACCCAGTGTGCGCCTGGGCCATTCTCCACCCCTTGACTTCACAAAAGACCATATATCTGAGAAACTGTTCAGAGCCCCACCCCTAAACCATATATATTCTTGTTCCTTATGATAACACGCAATCAGTGACACAAGCATGCAGCCCCCCCCCCCCCCCCCCGGGGTGCCACAGGCCATGTCCCACCCCTTTACTTCATTAAAATCCATATATCTAAGAAACCTTCCAGATCCCCACCCTAAACCATATTATATTCTTGTTCTTTTTGATAAGACGCAATCAATGACACCAGCATGCAGGTCCCCCCCGGGGTGCCACAGGCCATGCCCCACCCCTTTACTTCATTAAAATCCATATATCTCAGAAACCGTTCAGATCCCCACCCATTAACCATATTTATTCTTGCTCCTTATGATAAGACTCACCTTCATAATAGGACATATATCTCAGAAACCATTCAAATCCCCATCCTATAATCACATATATTCTTGTTCATTGTTATTAGACACATTCAGTCACCCCCGTCTTTGGGGGTCAGCAGGGGCCATTTCTCTCCCTGCCACTTCATAAAAGTGCCTCATATCTCAGAAACATCCCCACCGTTTAACCGCATATACTCTTGGTCCTTATGATAAGACTTATTCATTGACAACAATCTTGGGCTTCTCTTGGATCCGCCATGCCTGATTCCCTTCATTGCTTAAAAGGCCTTACATTTCAGGAACCATACATATTCCCACTGATAAACCATATATGTCTTTGTTCCTTTTGATAAGATGCACTTAGTGACACCAACCAGGGCTCCATTGCAGGGTTGGCAAAATGCCGGCAAATATGAGTATTTTCCATGCCGGTGGCATTTACCGGTAAATACCGGCAAATACTGGAAAATACCGGCAAATACTGGAAAATAGTATTTTCCACCCTGGAATTAAAACAAAACCATATACTCAGCTGGTATATATTGGCAATTTCAGTGGTAGAGGTTACATTTTATTAAAAATAGTTTAACTCTGGTATTTGTAACTATCTAATTTAATTAGATAAAAAAAAGTTAGTTAAGAAAAAAGGCCCATTTTGAACCTGCCAGTGGCCACATACTTTCACCTTTACTAATTGTTTAAATAAAGTCATATAAAACATAACATCCTTAGGTCCATCCTTGCCCCTGGCTATCCTGTGCTCTCTTGAATAAACAAGTCTTGAGAGTTGTTGTTTTAGTAAAATAGTCCATATGCTCCACAGGAATGTGTGAAACTAAAGTTTTTGACAATAGCAAAATGCTGTAACTATCCTAAAATTTGAAAACATGGTTATTCTGTACAAAATTGTGTTTAAAAGATACAGATTTGCTCAGTCTGATCTTCAGCAGATAAGGTTACTTGTTAGTCAATACAAAAACTTAGAATAATTGTTGCAAATGACAATATTAAACCAAGAGCATAGGGTAGTTTTTGCCTTCATTTTCTACTGTTAATTTAAAAAAGATACATGTAATTTTTTTTTTTTTTTTAACTTATAATATTTTCAAAATTTGAGTCTAAGGTTCACTTTTTGGCTGGTTCAACATGTTTAAATTGAGTAATAATTTATTCTGTATGTTGGTAGCCTTATATAGATATTAAATTTTAACATTCTTTTACTCATTTAGTTCCATTATATTATTCTAATTCAAATTTGTAATGATTTCTGCATTATTTCAAAGCTAAAAAATTCAATTTGCCAGTATTTGCCGGTATTTGCCACTTAATGGGTATTTTCCAGACCGGTAAATGCCACTGGTAAATACCGGGGTTGGAATTTGCCGCCCAACCTTGCTCCATTGGGTCCATGCCCCGATCTCTCTACTTTATAAAACACTTAATATTTCAGATACAGTCCACATGGGTGCTCATTTGGGTATAGGGTTTGTTTAGGAGACTTTATAATTGGTATAATAAAATCATATCATGTTATAATGCCTGGCTGCCAATGGGCAGTGTCCACCTGAGCTCTGGTTTATGAACTTTGGTTTGTTTGCTATGCCAAGTAATGAGTTTCCATTGTCCTATAATTGGGAAAATTGAAAAATGAAATTAATGCCTTTCAAGATATTTTGTCACACTTTCATAGAAATGTTCCTTTAATAATGTTCTTTTTGGCCTATTTGTTGCCACAGATGGGAAATTGTCAATTGTCATCTGTTTTCCTGCAACAACACATTTAAGCAACATCGAATCTAAAGCCACAAGGCTTATTGGGTCCAAATTTTATCTGTAGCATCCTAGGGCACAGGGCTTACATGGTTGATTAAAATTCATTGCTGCCAGTGGGCAGTGGCCCCCTGAGCTCTGGTGAGCATTGTGGCCCATGGGCCTCTTGTTTTAATAACCCATATTTTTTTGTCTCCGCGCTAATAGGCTTTTTTACTCGGAGAACACGCGAGAAATTCCTCCGAGAAGAAAACAAAATCGCGTTTCAAAGCGGTTAATTTCACCGCGAAACGCCGCGAAATTTCTCCGCGAACATCGCTTTTTTCTCGGAGAAAGCCAATTAGTACAGGTGAAGTCGTTCACGGTGTTTCTCCGCAAAATCTGCCTATACCTACATGTATATTTGTTCATGTGCATGTATTTTTTTTTTCAAGCATTAAAATTTGGTACACTAAGTTTGAAGCATATGACGAAATGCATCGTAAAGTATGATTTTGATCTGGTTGGAATCATAATGATTTGCATCTTATGCACTTTACAACGCAGTATGAACATGATGAATGTTTTCTGTGTTCATTTTTTTACTGTTGTGTAAACGCTTCATAAATTGAAACATGTTGATTTTCTATCGGTTCACCATATTGGGAGTACTTTATTTTTTCTCAAGTAAATACTTTAGAAAAATCAAATTCAATGTATATAGTAACGGGGATCCTGTTTGTACATGTATGTGTGGGCGCTGATCTCACTCTACATTTTGGTTGATCTTTTTCTTACACTGCGAGTAATTAAACATCACTGATGCTTACACTTAAGCTCACATGTAGCCCGAGTGAAAGATCTAATGTTTAAGAGTAGGCCACGGAGGCCCGCTGGTGTTTCTTGCCTTTACAATTTAATGCATTTCAGACTGGAAACCCCTAAACGGGTAACGTGGCAAACAGTGCAGGCCCAGATCAGACGCCGCAGAACGCGGCGTCTGATCAGGGCCTACACTGTTTGCAAAAAGTTCAACCATTTTCCTAATTTTGAAGAAAACACAACCTGAAACCACTAAATGTTGAAATTGACGCATGTTATATATAAGGAGGAAGATAACATTTGTACAAAAAGGGTTCACGAAATTCGCAAAATTGCAGTACGTTTCCTCTGGCTTTCTTTGCCGGATCATTACAGGGTCAATGATGAGGCTGTATTAGCCGAAACTACGTAGTATGGCCCATATTCTTTCTTATGAATGTTTTTGTTGCTCTTAAAGGAACTCATTTTTTATTTTTATTTGCCTTCACTGCAGCTGGTGTTGTACCGTGTGGCGGCCGTAAAACGTCTCCCCGTACATCAACCATAGTGCAGTTTATATTTTACTTTTGGTCCTTTGAGATCATCGTGAATATTCTGAGAAATCAGAAATAAATTATTGGTTTAGACTCATTCTAGACAGGTTTTTAATTATTTGGACACCACTTTGATTTATATCAGTCTTTGAATGGACTGCCTATTCGAAATTCGCAACATTGCAGTACGTTTCCTCTGGCTTTCTTTGCCGGATCATTACAGGGTCACTGATGAGGCTTTATTAGCCGAAACTACGTAGTATGGCCCATCTTCTTTCTTATGAATGTTTTCATTGCTCTTAAAGGAACTCATTTTTTTATTTTTATTTGCCTTCACTCCAACTGGTGTTGTGCCGTGTGGCGGCCGTAAAACGTCTCCCCGTACATCAACCATAGTGCAAGTTTTATATATTTAACTTTTGGTCCTTTGAGATCATCGTGAATATTCTGAGAAATCAGAAATAAATTATTGGTTTAGACTCATTCTAAACAGGTTTTTAATTATTTGGACCCCATTTTGATTTATAGCAGTCTTTGAATGGACTGCCTATTCGAAATTCGCAAAATTGTAGTACGTTTCCTCTGGCTTTCTTTGCCGGATCATTACAGGGTCACTGATGAGGCTTTATTAGCCGAAACTACGTAGTATGGCCCATCTTCGTTCTTATGAATGTTTTCATTGCTCTTAAAGGAACCTTTTTTGATTTTTATTTGCCTTCACTGCAGCTGGTGTTGTGCCGTGTGGCGGCCGTATAACGTCTCCCCGTACATCAACCATAGTGCAGTTTATATTTTACTTTTGGTCCTTTGAGATCATCGTGAATATTCTGAGAAATCAGAAATAAATTATTGGTTTAGACTCATTCTAAACAGGTTTTTAATTATTTGGACCCCATTTTGATTTATATCAGTCTTTGAATGGACTGCCTATTCGAAATTCGCAAAATTGCAGTACGTTCCCTCTGGCTTTCTTTGCCGGATCATTACAGGGTCACTGATGAGGCTTTATTAGCCGAAACTACGTAATATGGCCCATCTTCTTTCTTATGAATGTTTTCATTGCTCTTGAAGGAACTCATTTTTGATTTTTAATTAATATGGGGAAATTGCACGGCAAGCATTCCAAAGTAGAAGTAAAACAAAGATCAGGAATTGATACAATTAACTTACTCCATCCATAAAAGACACCAAAGCAAGGCTGCATATAAGTCTGATCTCTAACTTGGAGCAAAACTACAAAATTCTTCAAGATAATCAGCGAAGTTTGTACAGACATGCAACCTGGGTATGTTGTTAAGTCTACTGTTCACCCCGAAGGTAACTGGCCCCGTGTCCTAATGGGTAAAGAGCGCTGACTCTTAACCATTCAGTACCAGAAACCCCTAAAGGGGTACATTTGCAAACAGTGCAGGCCCAGATCAGACACCGCAGAACGCGGCGTCTGATCATGGGCTACACTTCTTGCAAAACGTTAAGCCATTTCCCGAACTAAATTTTTAAGAAAAAAAAACAACATGACTTCCCTAAGTTTCAAAATGGATTCCTGTATATATAAGGAGGAAGATTCCATTTGGTACAAAAAGGGTTAATCATCGGGTCATTAGGTCTCTCCGCTGTGGTTTGCGCCTCGCTCGGGCCACATACATGTTGTTGGTAACGAGTACCCACATCCTACATTGGACGTATAGGATCAGATTAATGAAAATGTATACCTTGTAAACTCCAGTTCTCTCTCTACATGTATGTGTGCATGTAAAATGGTGAATAGTGGTTCGTTCATTACATGGGCTTTATTAACATGTTGATACACCACCTGTTTGCTCCAACTGGGAGTATTTATTAGTTAGGGGAAGGTGAGGGGTCGGGGATGTAAAATTGGTAGCGCAAATAATGGATGCGAATGCAAAGTAGCATGTCCTTTTTCACGCGCCTGCATGAAGCATGGCCCGATATAGGTGTCTGGTTTTTCGTCCGTTCGTTCGCGACATAGACATAGCCTGCGGTGGAATTCATGTGTTCCTCGTTAACTGGTCACCAACTTTGCATTCAAATCACCGCTTGCTGTACCAATTTGACAGTTTGTAATCATAAATAAATGAGGCGAATCTGAGCATTTGGTTTTGTTTGTTTGAGGTTTTACGTCCCCGTCAACACTGTAAAGGTCTTTTTGTAGACGTCGCTTCCAATTTTGTGGGACTTTTACCCGACATTGAGATGAAATGACTTCTCTAGCCCTGCAAACCCCATGAAACCAACAGTTTATACGCAATGACGGTCCGACTCGCACCACTTTGCCTGGGCAGGCTTAGATCCTGTAAGCGGCTTACCAGTACGCGCATGCGGGTCGGTTTGCAGCTCTGCATCATGCAGCCCATCTATTTCATCAAGTTGAGCTTTTGGTAAATGTCATACATCATTATGGTGTTACTAACCTACATGTACGACTCATTATGAGAACTCGCCTATTCAAATATATTATGAAATTTTACCACTAAAACCGGAAAATTTTCGGATAAAAATTCTGCCATTTTTCATATTTCTGCTCAAGATTTTGGGTACACCTTAAAACGACTCGACGAGGCTGTTCTAACGAGTACCCACCATCTATGTGAGCAGAAATTAGATAAATAATGTATAACCCTGTAAACCCCAGATAAGCGTGTAACAAATAAATAGGCGTATTTTCGTGATGTGAATCAAAGTTGTCATGAGACTTTTAAAAAATAAATTACAAAAAGGAATTTTTAGTAAATTACTAACATGAAAGAATATTTGATTATGATTCAGCAATGACTACAATTTGCCTTCGTTTACAAAAACAACGCCTAACAAACGAAGAAATAAGAATGAGCCGAAAATTTCACGTAAGCCCAGTTGTATTTTTTTTCTCCGCGAAACGCCGGTAATTTCATTTTCAATGAAAGCAATCGGTCAAATTTTTGCCGAGAATCTCCGAGAATTTTCTCCGCGAAACCGGGAGAAATTTCAGCGAGAAATTTCTCGCTCATTTTATCTTTTCTCGCTGTTTTGCGGAGAAAATTGCCGATTTCGCGTTAGGCGGTTTCTCCGCGAAACAAAAAAATGGGTTATTACCGATAGCTGGTCTGTAGGTCAAGTCCTTTTTATACTCTGGAGATGGATTGACCTATAAATGAATGATTTCTTTCACCTCTGTGCTCACTGAATAAATGCCAATGCATTGACCTACTTTGCTGTACAACAGAAGATGTCTCACAACAGTTAATTTTATTTTAAAGCACTGGCTGACCAGACGGAGTCACTGAGAAGTGGGGTGAATGACTTGATGGTATCATTTGATTTGGTAAAGAGAGAAGCTGAAGGATTATTATCCTCACTGGATAATTTTGATCAGATGATAGCCATCACGAAAGAGACAGCAGAGTTGGCGCGTGGACAACAGATGAACAATGGAACTGAGATACCGGTGTTCACTGCTTCCACACAGACGGAAGACTGGAAGAAGGTGCAACAGAGCCTCCGTTCTGTTTTTCCAGTGGGTCCAGGATTACTTATGAGTCCTGGGCCAGAAAATGTCCGGCCTGTGGTGGGAGAACATGTTTCCAATGTTAGTGGTATAAAATAACAAAACCCAAGGCCCTTTTCAGGGCCACCATTTATTTCTGATTGAATACATTTGACATTGTTAGATTATGCATAAGATCTCTAGGTCAGGTATTTGCTATGGTGTTGTAAATTGAAAACATATGGAACATCACTGACCCCTGCTCCTAAATGAGTGTTGTTGTTTTTTTCACAGGAATGTTTCTTGTGTGACTCTATTTTGATCAAACTGTCCGGCTGCAATGTACAAGACAGCCGTCTGGGATTAAAATAGGAAAACATTTGGACGAGTCCTGTGCCTAAACTCGAGCGTTGATATTGAAATTATTTCACAGGGATGTTCCTTCTATAATCATGTTACAAATTCCTCAAATCGTTAAGCATCAATACACAAGATGACCACCTGAGCTAAAGCTAGAAAGCAGCCGACACCTAGTTCCAATGGCTTCTCCTATAAGGCGGATGGATTTTGAAATAATTTTCAAGAATCCTACCTTGAGAGCCTTTATACAATATCGCCAAAACGCTTCCTATCTGCTAAACAAGAAAGCTGTCAGTGCTTTAAAACTATTTTGATTCTGGACGGTTGATGTTAGCTACAGCAACATATAAAATAGAAGTGAATGCAATGATCAGAAATCGATACAATTTACCCACAGCTCCCATCAGAGACACCAAAGGGAAAAAACACAAACATGAAACAACAGACCCAAATGGAAACATCAATAGCGGAAAGCCAAAATGGCAGTTTCTTTCCAACAAAATGGCAAATTGGCTATCCAAAACAAATCAATATAAGCGATACAAACACATAAGACAAACTATAATAAAAATAAACAACGATAGAAGAACCCCCTTGAAAAGGTCAGTGAAACGTATTCCCTTGGGGGTGGGGCGGGGTTCAATCGATTTAACTTGGCCACAATCCTCGCCCTCACCTCCGTCGCGATTGAGACAAATAATTTGTTCAGTCCGCATGACGACCTCCTAACTCATCAGTGCACATCTCCGTGAACATAAAAATCAAACAATCACAGAGATGAAACAATGGTGAAGACTCGAAAGCAAGAAACCACCGAAATGCCGGAGCAAACGAAAACCAACAGATAGACTCCGATAGGCCCAACCAGAGACAGAGACTGCCAAGAGAATTTCGGTCAAAACGTATACATTGCTGACCAAGTATTTCACTTCTTTTCTATATGGTCACTTTTTATACCTGGAATGTTTTTGAGTCATGCAATGATTATACTGCTTTTGTGAAGATTTGTCACGAGGTAGAAAGTATGATTAGAGTAAATGATGTTACATGGCTCATGGTGAATAATACTTGTACTTGGCAACTAAACTGTGAATTCTTGCACTACCTGTAGAATTTTATCACGAAAACACGCCTATATAATTTTGACCTCCACTTTTATATAGTAAAACTTGGGTTTGCAGGGGTATATATTATTTTTCTTATTTCTGCTAAAAACATAGATTGTAGGTACTCCACAATCTATGTTGTGAGCAGAAATAAGAAAAATATCATTTTTTTTTTTTCATCTCAAAATTTTTATTTTTCGGTGGACAATTTACAATATATTTGTATAGGCGTGTTTTCCTAATGTGGAGTTGCTTCTGAGGAGCGAAAAGCGAAGTCAATCCGTAAATTATTTTGTTTGTTTATTCATGCAAATAACACATAAATAAGGTAAAGGCTCAGGTAGGTTTTAATCAATCCTAAAAAAGGAACTATCATTAGACAATACTATCGCAATAGTGTTGAAATAGTAGTCCATAGCGGTAACAATATCACACTGGTTCTTCCTATAATGTCAGTATTATTGCAAAAGGCATTTTCTAAATATTGTTACATCCCTTGCAAAGAACCGGAACTTTCTTTATCGAGCCGATCGTTAATCAGAAGTGGGCGAAAACCGGAGTACCAGAAAGAGAAAATCGGAACTTTCACTGCAGATATTGGCGTCTCACATGTGACCCGATCCAATATCTAACCACAGCGGTGAGAAATCTACTGATTAAGAGTCAGTACTCTTTCCACCAGGCCACGGAGGCGCGTTTCTACACTATACTTATGCTTAATATTGGAATTGAATGGTTTAACGAGACATTCTCAGTTCAGACATATTTTCACAGTTTTCTCTCAGACACAATTTTACCGACGGGGCTCTTGTTGTAAGTACTTATTATTTATTATTTAATTTTCATGAACTGTGCCTCTTGTGGGGGAACGGGGGTTGGTTGCTGTGCTGTTTGCGAGTTGTTTCTTTTTTGTGTGTTGTTGCTGTTTTATTTTATTTGTTTTCGTTTTCCTCATTGTTAGTTACTCCTCTTGGTGCCATTGGTAATCTGTTATCTGTGACTTTTCCCGGGCCGCTATTTGTATATCTCTTGTTGCCGAATGTGCCCAAAAGGATTTCGCCACAAAATAAAGACCCGGATGTCGCTTGGGGCGTCATGACATTACGCGTCAGTAGCCATGGGTTATCACACGTGTTGTCATATGATTTTTATGGCATATCCACTAAATAACAGTAGTGACGTTATATGACAAAAAATCTTACTCTCATAGCAATGTCATATTAAATTTATTAAACTTGACGAAAGTTCGTTTCATGAATTGACATTAAACCGCAACTCATGTGAGATCATTTCTTTGTCAGACTGAGGTTATCATTTCACAGTCAGAAGCATTTCTATCGTCTTCGTCTATTTCTGACGTCTCTTGTTTTCGTCGACGTTTTCTCCGTGCGGCTATATCTTTTCGGCGTCGAGGACGGGGATCAAGGGCAAGCGTCTCAAGGCGGTCCTGAAAACAAATGAGACGAGTATTGTGCATTACACACCCATGTGACAAAACGAATCATTAAAGGACTCACAAATGACATTTGTCCGAAGGAAATAACTGTTATTTTTCTTATTTAAGCTTTAAACAAAGATGTTTTTATTGCTCGTAAGAACCGTTCTGACGGGTACCTATAATCTATGTTTTAGGCAAATAAAGCGTATAACATCTACACAGTAAACAGGTTTGTTATCGCTATTATATGTGGCAGACACCATAAGCTGTCTAAAAGCATGTTTTAAAAGGTACAATTTGGGATGGCAGATATTACTTATTTCCACACATTAATGTTAGTACTTTCTGTTAATTAATACTTTTTGTATTTGATTATTGTTTATGAAGAGATTAATTCCAATGATCTATATTTAAGATTGAGTTCGGTACTAATTTATATTATCGCTAATGAAGAGAAATACGTATAATCTATGTTTCTATAGATGAGACATCAAATACAAGCTGTTATCTGAAAATGACATTCCAGAGTCGTCAAGGATAGACTGTATATGCAGACGTCCATATTATTCAAAAGCTTAAATTGCATGGACATCATAACGCTTTGTGACCGGGCCTGTACGTTCTGAGCACGCACGGCCTACATTTGGAGTATTATTATTAATACATAGCTACACATGCGAACTTTAAAACATTCTATGGAAGAGCCCATTTATGTAGTCTCTAGTGTTGGTACGCGATCGGATCGCATTGCAATTATTAACATTATTAATAAGAATATTATCTCTTAACTATCCCCTTTCCTAGTTTTAATCTGAAAAGTAAAAAACTAACATTTCATCATGTAATTTTAGGAGCCAAGACTGCCAGCGGTATCTCCTTGACCATACACATATAACTACCAACTAGAAGCCGTTGTCGATCCAAATAAAAGGGGTATCAGGTTTTTTCTATGTGGTATGTCATATAGCAATGCTTGCATTTTTACCAAATTGTGTAGACGCAGGTCAGATGCCGCACTATTTGTCACTAAATTGACGCTGGGATTAAGTGGATTAATAAGATCACTGATATGCGTAAGGTCTGGTGCTTTATAAACAGTTTTATCATCCCCTCTCAACAAAGTTGTGACGGGGATATAGCATCGGTGCTGTGCGTCCGTGTGTATGTGTGTTAGTGTGTGTGTGTCCGTCCGGAACCTTGTGAACACGAAAGAAGAAGAAGTTTTCATCTTAGAAGCTTCAAACCTTCGACAAATGTTCCCCATGGACAAACGATGACCCTTATTGATTTTCAAGGTCAAAAGTCAAAGGTGAAGACCACAATGAACTTGACCTTAAAATATTTTGAATAGGATAGAAGACACAGTTAGCCTTATATAAGCTTCAAACCTTCCACAAATGTTCCCCATTGAAAGACGATGAACCATGTTGATTTTCAAGGTCAAGGGTCAAAGGTCAAGGTCGCAATTAACATGACCTTAAAAACGTTGTGAACAGGATAGAAGACACAGCTATTATCGTAGAAGCTTCAAACCTTCCACAAATGTTCCCCATGGAGAGACGATGAACCCTGTTGACTTTCAAAGTAGAAGTAAAACAAAGATCAGGAATCGATACAATTCACTTACACCACCCATCAAAGACACCAAAGGGAAAGAAACACAAACATTAAGCGACCAGACCATAATGGAAACCTAAACAAAGGCAGGCCATAAGGACAGTTACTTTCCCACAAAATGGCCATATGGCCATCCAAAATAAAAAGACACAAGTGATACACACAGTAAGTAACAAACAATAACATAAATAAATCGCCACAGAAGAACCGCCTTGGAACGGTCAGTGGAAAGATTTCCACTGGGGGCTGAAATCGATTTTACGTGGCCACAATCCTCGCCCTTACTTCCGTCGCGATTTAGACAAGTAATTTGTTCAGTCCGCATGAAGGCCTCCTAACTCACCAGTGGAACATCTCCGTGAACACAAATAATCAAAGAACCACAGAGGTGAGACAACGGTGAGGACTCGACAGCAAGAAACCGCTGAAATGCTGGAGCAAAAGAAAAGCAACAGTTAGACTCCGATGGGACTCTGGAACTATGTGAAGAATTTCATTGAAACACGGTAATGATTTCGACTCAGTCTTGTTAACGAGCATCGGTGTTCACATTAACAAAACATGCATCTTCATACATATTATATTGAAAATTTTACCACCCCAAAAAAAGAAACTTTTCAGATTTTTTTATATATATATATATATATATATTAAAATTTTCTATACAAAACATACATTGTTTCGGCGAGGTGGTTCTAATGACTAGCTACAATTTATGTTTTAAGAAAAACATTAGAAAAAAAATGTATAACCCTGGAACCCCCAGTCTTACTACTTAAAGGAAGGTTTAAAAGGGTCAAACTTATATAGGTGTATTGTGCTGATGAAGTCATTAAAGTGTCACTGTACCTTCTCTACAAGATGGGTTGACATCTGTGAGTCAAGAGATCTATCATCGGTTTCATCATAACCATGCGATAACAGTGTCTTCTTTTTCTTTTTTGTCTTGAATATATCTCTAATCTAAAATGGCATGAGACAAAAATTTG
>OY757011.1:7072006-7091643 GCA_963580285.1 Lucinisca nassula | reverse complement strand
AAATTGTGATCACAAAAGCTCACCTTGTCACTATAGTTTATCAACGACCTTTGAGAGTTCAACGTTCAAGCTTGGCAAGACTATTCCATGTTTGAGGGAAAGCAGTTTTCAGATTTCTTTTTTCCCAGGATTCTAAAATTATAAATAAATATTTTTATAATGCCATTATGTACAAGTCGCACCCAAATGGTTACTATGATGCAGTACGAATCTGAGTAAAACGCCCAATGCAAAATCCCAACTGAAGGCGACTTACCTAAAACACGGACTAGTCCAAAATAAAAAGTGCAGTCACGTCTCACTGCGTTTTGAAAGACTATACATGACAGGTGAGCTAAATAGCACGACATAAGAGCCGCCTCTTAACGGTCTGTGAAAAGTATTTCACTAGGGGGCTTGGCCTTTATCCTCGTCCATACGTCTGTCGGAAGCGCGACAGAATTTAGAAACAAAGCTTAACGAGATCTCGTCTGCTCTAGTTGCCGCTCGAAAGATTGTTTTCGACCTAGTTAACCGTTGTCCTGTTGGAATATGTTTATAGAAAATAAACAGTTAAGGAAAGAACATGAAAGGTGTCAGGATTTAAATCAAAGTCGCTTCTGTCGTCTAGGATATTTTGGCGGAATTTGATTTTACTAATTGCATCACGAAAACACGCCTATATAATTTTGATCCCCGTGAACCCCACTTTTATATAGTAAAACAGGGGTTGGCGGGGTATACCTTATTTTTCTTATTTCTGCTGTAAAATATAGATTGTGGGTACTCGTTAGAACCGCCTCGATGAGGTGGTTCTAAAGAGTGCCCACAATCTATATTTAGTTTAAACTTTTATTTCATTTGTATACTTTAAACAATACAATTCATTAGAGTACATATAGAAACAGTACATACAAACGGGATCCAGAAGAAAGTCATTAGACTTTTATTAAAGCTGTATCCCATACAAAAGTACATCAGTGCAACTTACTAGTGATCTGAGTCATAATCAGAATATTATATAAAATGTATTGTGATTTGATACTATTTGTAACAACTTTAAGGTCTAAACTTAATAGCTGAAAAAAGCATGATAAAACTTATCAATATACATATACATGTATAAGTGTATCAGGCTCCACGGGGGAAGGGTGGAAATAAACTACTATACTAAATTTGATCTTGGTCTTTATCTCATACTCTTTAATGAGAAAAAAGAAAAGTACGTCGTCAGTCCAACAAAAGCATTTATTGAAAACGTTTTGACTTCAGTATATAGTCATGCACAGCGAGGACGATGGTGTTGTTTTGATCGAGTGAGAGAGAAGGATCCCCATTAAGCAGGATATTTAAATTTGGATTGCAGATTACTGACACACGGCTGAACAGTTCACGCCTAAGTTCGGTATACTGTTCACATGCTAAGAGATAGTGGTGCGTGTCCTCTACGGATCCACAAACACACCGAGGGCAATCTACAATGTTCTTAGAGAACAAGTGCTGACGTAAGGAACTACATTTAGTTCTTAGCCTAGAATGATAGATCTGACCGCGTCTTTTACCTGTGAAATAGTATCGAGGTGGTATAGTAACATTCGTGTTTAGCCTAGTTTTAAATATATTTAGACTGGGCGAGTTGCGGGTTTCCTCAGGGAGTTCATTCCATTCTCGGACAGCTGATGGCAAGAAAGACTTATAGTAAAGTTGTGATCTTGTATGTAGAGTATGGAGATCATTAGCATTTCGTAATGGATATGACGATGTACTACCAACGGTAGGTGGAACAAGTGAACAAAGATATTCAGGAGTAATGTCATTATGCATTTTATAGAATAAAGTGAGTTTGTGCTTTTGCCTCCTGGACGCCAGTGTTTCCCAGCCTGTTTCTAACAAAAGAGAATCAATTGATACCAGTTTCGTTGCACCAGAAACTATTCGTGCAGCTTCGTTTTGATTTGTTTCTAACTCATTCGCTTCGTATTGTGCACAGTTATTCCATACAACGTCGGCATATTCTAAAAGGGGGCGTATAAATGAATAATATATCGACTGGAGAGATTTCCGATCTAATTGAAATTTTAGTTTCCGCATAACATTTACACGATTCCATGCTTTTGTCTTAATATGTTCAAGATGATCTTGCCAAGTACAATCATCTGAAAAAATAACACTTAAGTGCTTGTGTGTAATTACTTCAGTTATTTGCTTCTGGTCCATTGAAACAGGTGGGTGATAAGGTTTTTTGTGTTTTCTTGAGAATAGCATAGATTTTGATTTTCCTGGATTAAATGTAACTAACCACCAATTTACCACTAACCAACGATTTACTTTTTCTAGGTCTGAATTTAATTGTTCAGCTGCTTGAATGGGGTCGTCCACTATTATATACAAACTTGTATCATCTGCAAACAATCTTATAGAAGAATTGATATCTTCAACAATGTCGTTAATATATAGGATAAACAACAAGGGTCCAAGAATCGAGCCTTGAGGGACACCGGCGTTAATTGGAGTCCATGTCGAACTAGCACCTGGTATCACAACGCGTTGTTGTCTATCATTTAGGTAGTCAGCAAACCAAGATAAAAGATTTCCAGTTATTCCTGCAGATTTGAGTTTGAAAAGCAGACCCCTATGCCATACCCTATCAAAAGCTTTGCTAATATCGCAAAATACTGAACGAACTTCTTTACCGTCATCGAGAGCTTTGCAGAAGGTATTATATAAATCAACTAACTGGTTTACAGTCGAATCGCCAGGAACAAAGCCTGATTGCAAAGTTGAGATTGTATTATGTTCATGGAGAAAGTTGTATAAGTGTTTATGTACAATTTTCTCTAGCACTTTACCGACTGTACTAAGGAGAGAAATAGGTCTGTAGTTTGAAATTTCAGATGGGTCGTTTTTCTTGTGTATTGGCGAGACATTGGCTTGTTTCCAAAGTTGTGGCACTTTACCATGACGTATTGAAAAATTGAACAAGTCACGAAGTGGATGCGAAAGAGGCTGTGAAAGTTCCTTGAGGAGACGATTATTAATCAAGTCTGGGCCGGCTGCTTTACCGAGAGGGAGTGATTTTAAGGTTGATTCAACCTCTTCAGTGGTAATAGAAAGTGAGTCTAAGTTATAATTAGGTATGTTCATAGTTTGCGGAAGTGATGCCGTACTATCATCAAGACGTGTCTGATCTGCAAAATAATCGTTTAGAGCATTAGCTTTGGCATTATCGTCTGAATAAATGGTACCGTCCTTATTCAAGAGTGGTATGGTATTTACCTGTTCCGGTTTAATAAATTGTTTTAATGTTTTCCACCAATCTTTCGGGCCAGTTTCAGAGCATGTTAATCGTTCAGATAATTTATCAAATTGTAGCTGTTTTGATTTGCGAATTTCTGTGGTGTCATGGTTTCGAAAGCTTTTATATGTCTCCCAGTTATTGGAGTTATTTGATTTTTTATATTTATCATATAATCTTTTCTTTTTCCGGAGAAGTTTCTTTATATTAGTTGTGAGCCAAGGGGGGTCAGTTTTACGAATTGTAATTATTTTGTTTGGAATATGCTTGTCTGATAAAGAAGTAATCTTTTCCGTTACATATTCTGCATATGTATCAATATTATTACTTATTAATGCGTCCCAATCCGTGTTTGCCAGGTCATTCGAAAAGGACTGGTAGTTACCCCTGTCAAATAAGTAAATTTTTCGCTTGTAAGAAGGGCTTTTTGTTTTCGTGAAATTAAGAACACAATATACAGGGCAGTGGTATCTAATATTCTGTTCGAGGAATGGTTCCCCTACACCACTTAAGACAATATTATTCTTATCTACAGTGAAAATCAGATCAATAATTGATGAAGAATTTTCTGTATAATGAGAAGGTTCATCTATTAGTTGTTCAAAATTAAATTGCAGACACAAATCTCTAATCTTCCTGTTGAAATTCTCTTTTAGGGTATCAAGGTTAAAAATCACCTGTAAGCAGAATAATTTGAATATCCGTGTCAAATGCTAGACCGACGGAATCCTCAATTGCAGTCCAAGTTGCGTTCATAGAATTTGGAGGCCTATAGAAAGTTCCAATTAATTGTTTTTTATTGCGAATAGAGACTTCAACCCAAATACACTCGATATTTGGCAACTCCAGATCATTTTTTCGTTTCGAAAATAAGTTATTACGAACATAGACGCAGATGCCACCGTGGTGATCACCTGGTCTATCACGTCGAAATAACTTAAAGTTATCAAGGTGTATTTCATTGTCTGACGTTCGAGCGTCAAGCCACGTTTCAGTAATGCATATAACGTCAAAGTTACGAAGCTCTGTTTCAATAATATCAATTTTGTTTGCTATACTCTGAACATTATAATGTTCTATTGAAAATTTATCTTCGATAATTTTATCACCATCTGTTAATCCCGGGTTAGAATTAACAGAGTCTTGGAACTAGGGTCCTGGATTACGTTCTATTCCTGCTATTAAAAGTAAGGACATAATTATCAGCAGTTCGAAAAAATTTAAATGTTTGATACCTTTTACTTTCATTTGACGACTATAATGAAGTCCAATCCGTATCCTGTATTTCAATCGGAATCATGTTATATTATCAGATAGTGCTAGATGAAGTTTAGAGGATACGAATATGGACCTAGACTGGAGAGGTCGACCAAGTAAAAAAGTTGTTCCCCCGTGGATAGACAAACATATACAAGTATGATACATTGTAGCAAAAAGCAAATATTATCTGATGGAGAAATGGAACATCAAACTAATAACGCGAGAGAGATAGATGCTGGTAATGCTGGGACTGGGCGAGAACTCTGTATAATAATTTTCACTATGCGACAGAGAAACAGAGAATATGTTGGTGGAATCTGTTATTATATATAATATTATGAACACGTTCTAACGTTTATGCACTGGCGACCCATATAGACCCCACTTTATACACAAAAATGTGGGGTCGAAGCGGGTATATATAGTTCACATCTCCGCTAAGGTCATCATAATCGCCAGCCAGAACAGCCTCGACAAGGCCGCTCCAGCGTGTCCACAGCTCACAATTCAAGGAGAGATGCGAGACAAATCACATGGAAATCATTTAAGTTTACAGAAAATACAGTAGTTCGACTAAAAGAGCTAACTTTTGTTGCGTAGTATGCCAATAAGTTGTTTAATTACCTTAGTCACGCACCAGTGCACTATTAATTCTGACGTTACATTCTGTCAAGACTGGAGTAGTGCTTCTGCGATAAAAAAGTTGGATATGTAAATTCAGTTCGGCATTACATATATCATGAAATGACCGTCATTATGGGTAAGTTGAAACAAACGTACATATTCAATATGTGTGTTTCCAAGATTTTTTTTATACACACTGACAGAATGTGACTGACTGTGCTTGAAAAGAAAAATGACAGAAAGACAGTGTTATGCCGGCTTCTAAACTATACATAAATACGTGAATATTATTATACATACAAGTTAGTCTGAGTCAATCCAGGGCCAAGTCGGCACACCTGTATAACCTAAACCTTTCTGTGATTGAAGCAGTGTTTGTATATAATTTTCTCATTTCCAACCCAAAATAAAGACTGCTGGCACCCGCCTGAGTTGTGACAAGGGCGGTTTCAACGGTTACCCACAATCTGCATTCCGAGCATACACACCATGTAAGTGGGAGACCGGCAAGGACTACTGTATCCAGTAGAACTTGATATGGATGACTCGAAACCGTTCTTGAAACCGCCGGGAGATTTTCCTAATACGAAATAGGGATAATTTAGGAAAATTTTATTAGTTTATTTTGCAATTGTATATTGAATGTTTGATGTGTGTATCCATTAGAATCGCCTCAACGAGGCGACTCTAATGAGTACACACAAACATTTATTTGTAATTATGAAAACCAAAAAGATATTCCAGAATTATCTTCGTTATTCCTCCCGGTAACCCTCCACGGTTCGAAATACCACCCTCTCGAAGCTCATTTTCATCATCCTAAAGGGACTCGAGCCATCGCAGTTCGAATGTGTATGCTGATCGACAATATGGCATACTGTGCATAGCAAGTATACAAGGACGTGCACAGTCTGGCGCCCCCATGGACTTTGGCAAACAGTGCAGGCCCAGAGAAGATGCCATCGGACGCGACACCTGCTCTTGGTCTTCACTGTTTGGATCAAGAACATTCATTCCTGTAAAACTCATCACCAACAAAAACATACCCGACACCCCTGTATTATAGAATATGGAATATTCCAAAGTTTTAGATGGAAGATCCCATTGTCACATGTGGGTTAAACGTTACTTACGACTGATAAAGTCCATTGGGTACATACTGACGGACAAATCAGCAAAATTAATACAATGATTATTGGCTGAAGATTGGGAAAAATAATTCATATAATTCAATATTCAGAAGCCTTACATGACACGCAAATTGACAACTCATGACTGAAAGATCGCCATTGATTCGTTATATTCCATCATCAATGATAATGTAAGAACTTCAATGGCTTGAAATCCGATGGCTCGCTCACAAGAGATGAGCTGAACCTGGCCGCATGGAATCCCTGACACAGTTAGGGGAGAGTTTCCTCATTTGTCTTGCACATGTATGTCGTGTGTACCCGCTGGAAGTGCCTCGATGAGGCAATTCCAAAGTGTACACACAACACACAGTACTGTTTATACCCACGGCCACCAGAATCGCCACCATGCGGCAATTCTAATGAGTACACACAACATACATTTATAATACAGCACAATTACCTCCATTACGCCTACTGATGCAGAACTTATATTTCCCATCCGCGGCTCGAACTACAGCTTTCGCCAACAAATGTTCGTGGTTCCGAATGGGTTGGAGCCATCGAAGTTCGACTGTGTATTTCCTGTTATACACACTATACAAAAGCATTTTATAGATAATAGTGGCATATTTGTAGCATCAGATAAGGATTTTTATAACAGACACGCCTGCAAAATTGGGTTCGCACAATAGATCGACAGACTAGTAAGACCTCTTACATGTATACTATCTCAGCATTTTATCTGTTTGCATTGGTACGTATAGTGTGTGTGTGTGTGTGGAGGGGGGGGGGGTATGTGTGACTGATAACCTTAGTTTACTAACTAGCTATATACAAAGTAAGTTTCTGTAAAGACGAAGTTGAGACCGAACATTGACATGACATTAGATAGCACAAACCTTCAATGCTTAATATTAATAGATACACTGACGGACAGCAAGACGTCACGTAGTTCAGGACAACAGAACAGATAGCACCATTTCTCCAATTTCCTTGACAAAACAACGCAAGGAAACTAGAGAAATACCTTAATATTTGATGCGTCAGTCATTGTATGGCCGAGCCCCGCCTGTTCTCCCTTGTGACGAAAACGAAAGTTACAATAGGGAGAACAGAGGCCTAGAGCAATACAAATAATACAATTATAAGCATTGAAGCGAGCAACAGCCCAAACTGTTGGTTTCTATCAAAATACAGCTAACAGTAAAGATCTAAGTCGCGCCAACCATCCAACAATAAATACGCATGAATCGTAACTATATTTCTTTCATTCAGTGAATTTAATGTGAGCAATATCAAGAGAAGATCGGACTTATGCCGTATCGCGCAGATCCATACCTCAAACGCGGAGTTCCACCTGAGCCGTGCGGTATAGTGCATTATTTCCTTTCACCAAAATAGTTATATTTCGCGGGTATTTTTGGTGTTTGTCCCTTTTCATATTCTAAACACAGGCCGTGGGCGCCCGCTAGGACCGCCTCATTGAGGCGACCCCAATGAACACCCACAACCCATGCCTTGAAACAGGAATGAAATGAATGTAGTACAAACAATGTTGGACTAACGTTTATTTTGCTAGACCATTTTAAGGCACAATCTTCTCCATGTAGACCCGGAGCAAGGTCTGCCGGTTTTTTATGATTGATTCGATATGAACATAAAGATTTTAACGAAGAAAATCACGATCCAGTGTCGACTTCTTTTCAGAGATTAATTCAGATAAGGCACCTTCAGTATGCAATGGCACAACTCTGGGGTCGACTTCGAGCTTATTCAGGCATGGATAATTTTCTGTAAACATTTTAAAGGATTTTGGCCGTAATGCTAGCTATACTATTCAAAATAAGTAGCACAATTTTGTAACACAAAATGTTCAGTTTAACACATTAGACATTTGTAATATTGACCAAGATGAACAAGCAAACATAATATAAAATGTAGCAACAAACATGAGTAAACTTCATCATTTTTCAATGCATGTCATGAAATTGATAGTATGCATTTTACACACAAATCAGGAATAGATGTAATGTTTGTGTATATTATCAATCCATTTGCACAGCCACTCCCTTTACTTTAATAACAAGAGTGGCTAAGCAATTGGATTATATTTAAGTTATATTTATTTTCCTTCCGAAAGGAGTTACTCCTAGCTATAGTTACATGTAATAGACATCGTATCGACGTCTACTAATCGTTTTGTTTTCTTGCATCACCAAAACCTCGCCTGTTCAAATACAGTGACATTTCGCCATCAAGACCACCTAAATTTAAGCCAAATTATGTTTTAAAAGCACATTTTGAAGGTCCCAGGTACATTTTCTTTGTGTTTTCTACATACAGTGTCTCATCATAAGAGCAACCTTAGTGATCGCTCGAAGGTGGTCTTAAAAAACACTTTTTAACAGTCCAAAAGGTGGTCTTGATAGAGGAACATCACTGCATATTTAAGAATTTACCTACAAAAGAAGAGGGAAGAGAGGAAAAATGATATTTTTCATATCTCTCCGAAACACAGATCCCGGGTATCCACCAGAACCGCCACACGAGACGGCTCCGACGAGTACCCACAATCTACGCTTCGAAGTAGAAAAAAGAAAAGTAATGTGTATCCCCATTAAGCCCAGTTTTATTATATGAAAGTGGGGTCAGAAATCTATAGGCGTTTTTTGATGGATACACAGACAGTCTAAAAATCCTAAACCTCAGGCGGTTTATAGGGATCAAGGTCTTCAAGACTTGTTATGACAACTTTATTATCCCTGTTGTTCTGAATATACACATTGCCATTGTACACCCAGGTTTTGATAATGGGTGATTTCCTGTCTTTTTTTAACTGGCGGCAAACGAATGCTATGGTTTTGCGCGTTTTACACAAGTCTTCATTAATGTAAACTTTCTCATTCTTATTACGGAAGAAGGCCCTACCCTTTAGTAATTGAAGTCGCGCACCATGTGTCCGAAATTTCACAATTATTTCGCGATTCTTGCTCGTTTGCTGGGGCTCGTCCGCGATATCACCGAGGCCATCACGATCCTGTGAGAATGGATTCCTGGGTCCGACTCTGTGTGAGCGATCAATATCATCAATACCGATTTTAGCACCACAACGTTTTGCTATATCCAATATGATCTGAGTAGTGTCTTCATTCTGCGTTTCGGTAATACCGGAAACTCGCAAACAGGATCGCCTGGAATACTGCTACAGATCGTCATTACGAACAAGTACTTGTTTAAGTTCTTGTTCTACCTTGGACAGGGACTTCTTCAGACTGTCAACTTCATCTTGAAGGGGTGCCACTCGCAATGCAACTTTTTGCACTAGCAATTCATTTATCTCATGTTTGAGAAGCTGCTTCATTTTCGTAGCAATACGTACAATATCATCTTCTGAGAGACATGGCTGAGAAACCATTTGTGGATGTTGCATATGAGCCTGCATGTTAAACATGTGTTGAGGACTTAGACCTATTTGATTTGCAGGATTCATCGGTTGAGGTCCAGAGGGAGTCACAAGACCTGTGTCCATATTCAAGTAAGCTGGGACTCCACTATCGTTGTGCAGTATACTCTGGGACATTTGGACAGCATCTTGCTCCAGGTCAGCCGATATACCCATTGTAACAATCGATTGTGCCATATCTGGTTCTGGCTGTGCTATCGAGTTAAGATTGTCAACAGAATCCATTTCCAAATCGGTAACTGACCGTATATCAGATAGCACAGACCGATCGCCCACCGATTCAGTGTCTGTGTGATCTGTGTTTTCAGAATGTTTAGAAATGTCAGTATTACCAGAATCTCTGATTGCAGTCTTAACTATATCAGTTTGTCGATGTTTCTTTGATATTGGCACTTGCTGAGGAGATGATTTATTTCTCTGCCGTTTCTTAACCCTCCGTTTCGATGTCATTACAAACGTACATAATATTTAGAAGCATTACAGCTCCCGCTCTTCAAACTTAAATTTTACTCTTCAAAATACTGATTTTTGAGTTTCAAATGCTGATAAGTGCCATATGTCCTTGTAGCTGGTATTATAAGCTGCACTTACATGCTAAATTTATTCCAATCTCCATCAAATATAACGAAAAAAATCACATATTTAAGACCACAGTTTGTTTACAAGTTTTTCCTTCTCAAATCACGTGACCAAAAAAAAACAAAAATCTATATTTGGAGCAGAAATAAGAAAAATATCACAATTTTTCATCATAAAATTTTCATTTTTTCGGCGATAAAGGTGGAAATGTATTTGTATAGGCGTGTTTGCGTAATGGGAAGACTATTGTAGAGGCTAGCTGCAGCACAACGCATGGTATGAAGCTAGTATTCCGTTTTTCTTCATTTCAAACATGCGGACTTTGACCGGCTGGTCAGTCCCTCTGTACTGCAACACCTCCATTTGGAAACATCCGGCCTAGCTAGTTGACCAGCGGGTCAGAATTTCAAGATTTGAAAAAAAGCATGTTGAATGATTAGCTGAAGCCCTTTTGGTTTCAAATTAAATCATATTTGCTACTGTAAAACACTTATATTTGGCGGTCATTTTATTTTGGCGCTAGTGGCGGTCAAAGAAAAACCGCAAAAATAAATAAAATATCGCCAATAAAGATCAAACAGCGCAAGAGATGAAAAATACTGGCAAAATGTTATTCCCAATATACATTGCAAAAATTTAATATAGGGCAATAGAACTTCACTCAGTCAAGGACATTATCCGTGACAAAAGAAAAAGTCTATTTACTTTTTAGAAGTCGAACCTAGCGTTAGGTAACATAGCTCAAAGTTTATTTCATACAGCCATAGTAAAAGATATTTATTCAGTCACTTAGCTTAACTTGTCGATTAAAAAGTTAATTAGTATGCTCAGCACGGCTGAATAAAAGAAAAAAAAACATCTTGATATCAACTGTAAAAGATGAAATGTGAAATTTGTAGTTAAATGACGGCTTTGTCTGTGAGTAGCGAAAGCATGCATGCAAGAAAGAAAACTAAAAATTATAACTCAAAATCGGTTCCATTGAGAAAGAACATAACAATAAAACTGAATTGTATTCACTCACACACCAAGATTAATGCAATGTGGAAAACCGCTAAAAGGTCCACTCATAAAAACTGTCCTAATTTGCTGCCGCCACATTTAAGTGTTTTACAGTATAAAGAACTCCGTTAACCTCAATTTATAAAGGAAATGTGGGGTTTTCAGAGGTATACATTATTCAAAATTTTGTTAAATATTTTGTAAAAGTCTAAAACAGACACATGGTGTTTCGTGCACTATCTCAAATCTTCCCTGTCACATTCCAGTAATATTCTTGGTTTTGATAAATTAAACACCATTCTAATGACAACTTTAAGTATTGAGCATCATTAACAAAACATGTTGTTAATAAACGTCGAAGCATTCTGTCAGACGAGTTTTGATACAGATAGAGAGGCATTTGATAGAAAAACATGTTAAACGTGTAAGTGCTGTCCGCTCTGCAACACACGTCCATTTTTTAAAACATTGATTACTTTTTTTACAAAACACTTTTGTTTTGTGGCATGGAAAAATGATTTGGACACCCCTAAGTATGAAATACATTCTAATTAATATATGTTTATAAAATATTAAATATAACGGTGTCATGAATTTTTCTGACCTTATATCTGTCTGATTCATTCACCAGTTTCAGCGTTGCAGAAATGGGATCAAAACTATACAGGTGTGTTTTCGTGATTGGAAGAGTTCACTAGTATACAATGGGTTAAATCTTGATTAGTGGTTAGTAAAATACCTCAAGTTTTATGACTTGAACATTGCAGACCTTGCCTCTTCAGTAGTCCCTATATCTATGGTTCCCTATGTGCACAACTGTTATTTGCAACATGCAGCATTTGAAAAAAATCTCTGCAACTAGAATTATTCGAATTCACAAACTGAACTCCTTCACACCAATTTTTGACAACCATTTCCTTGCAACAAAACGGTCCATGTAAGCACCTTTAAGCATTTCAAAAAACTACCTCTGTAACAAAATGCAAAAAAATTGTTTGTGTAATGTAGGGAACTATAGATATAGCGAGTAGTGAATAGGTTATGTCAATGCAAAGTTCGAATCACGTAGGCATTGTTGGAGAGCAGTCTTGTATACACAACGTATAGCAGCCGGTTTTATTTAATGCTGCAGGAATATTATGACTTTTTTCCATTCTATGTGGAGCATACTGCGGCATAGTGTCCCACATACACTTTTGCAGTTCATCAAGCCATTGATATGACAGTTCATGATCATATCTTTTCTTGTTACAAGTAAATTGTAAAGATTCTTGCTCGCCAGCTGTGTAGATAAACAGACCGGTTTGTGTCTCAAAAAGACATTTTTTGCGATGGGACTTACATATATCGTTTAAGAGTTGCAGAAAAGAGTGGTTTCTTGCTGTCGTTTCTTGCTGTCGAGTCCTTCTCTGTTGTTTGACTTTTGTGTTCTCGGAGATGTTGCACTGATGAGTTAGGAGGCATTCATGCGGAGTGAACAAATTCTTTGTCTAAATCGCGACGGAAGTAAGGGCGAGGATTGTGTCTTCAATGATGGCATCGGCATAAATCTTTGTTAAAAGAGGGCTGAGGCCTGATGTTATGTCTGTCGCCGGGCCCATCGTGGTTTAACTAATGATTTTCTTTAGCTCTAGCCAACAGTGTAAGCGGGATAGACTAGCAGCCCTCATCTTTGCTTCATCTCCGTGTTCGAAATTGATTTATGTCTCTGTGATGATCCATTGATTGAGTTAGGAAATCATTATGCAAACCGAATATTTAATGATTGGGAGCAACACCCTAACCTAGGGCGAAGATTCGGCCGGTAAAAGATCTTTAAGCCCCACAGTGGCATATTCTGCTGACCGTTCTAAGGCGGTAGTTTTGGTGTTGGTCTTTTGCTGTTATTTTGTTGTATGACTGCGAATTTGTTGTGAGTTGTTGTTTAGTGTTTTCTAATGCTCTGATCACCCGTTATTGGAAGAGAGGGCTGATTGTTCCATTTCATGAACACGTGTATGTTTCCTCTTCCTCTGGTTGTCGAGAGTGGCCTGTGTCTTGTGAATGTGGCGCTCCCTGGGTTTTTCTTTTAACTTTTTGCGGCTGCGTAAAATCGATTTAGGCCCCCTCACTTGCCGTTCCAAGGCGGTTCTTCTTTCGCGGTTTATTTTTGTTATGGTTTGTCTTTGAGTTTGTGTGTCGCTTATATTCTTTTTTTGTTTTGGATAGCCAATTGGCCATTTAAGTGTTGTTGGTGTTTCCATTAGGGCCCAGTTGTTTCGAGTTTGTGTTTCTTTCCCTTTGGTGTCTCTGATGGGAGCTGTGGGTAAATTGTATTGATTCCTGATCATTGCCTTCACTTCTATTTTGCAGGGTAGAGCTATCGTTTGTACCTGCTTATATTCTATAGACAAGTCCAAAGTCTACGTCATACAAGGTAAAGGGTCATTTGTCTCGTTTTCTCTGGTGGCTTAAATAGCTTCCGCTTCGGTACTATACCGTTGATGAAGCACGAATGATTTTCTGAATTATCTATTGTTTAATCATCGTCTTATCAAAACTGTTTGCCATGAATCATTTTGGACAGTTCGTATAAATTTATACGAAAAATATATCTGCTTTAATCTTATTTCCGTTCATCAAATAAGGCGCATCAATTACGCTTAGCCGTAATGGCAGGTAGGTGTATAACACTTTTTATGCTGTAAAATGTGCGATAAAATGTCAGAATGTTTTTGTTTTGTTTGATTTGAGGTTTAACGGCCCCGTCAACATTGTATAAGTCATTTTGGAGACGTTGCTTCCAGTCTTAAGGGACTTTTACCCGACACTAAGATGAAATGACATCTCAAGCCCTGACGCCCAATGAAACCAATAGGATTTATAAGCATGGCCGCTCCGACTCGCACTGCTTTGCCTGGGCAGGCTTAGATCCTCTAAGCGGTTTACCAGTACTCATGTGCGGTTTGTTTCAGCTCTGCGTGGAAACATGCAGTCCATCTATTTCTTCAAGCCCCGATGGGCGGTTGCCGAAAATGTCAGAACAAACAGGAATTGTCAACGATTTGAAGAGCGATTTCGAAACCTTTGCGGTAAACGAGCTCTCTACTTTATACCACAAGAGGTTACTAAAATAGCTAAATGGAATTTTCTGTGTTCGATATCTGCTGGCCAGTGAAGCTTGTGATATATAGTGTATCCGTTTATTATATGACGTCGCGTCTAAGAATGTAATAACGCCATGTAATAAATTCGATAATCAACAAGTGGATTTAATATGCAAATTAGTTAGATACTTCCGGTCCCGACCGACGCCCTTGACGACGTCGCGTTTAATAATGACGGATTTTTTTAAACAAGAATCGTAAATTAAATGCGTTTTAAATGTCACATGATAAATAGAATCTTGAATTCGTGTTCATGTATTATTGAATTTATTAAGCTCGTTGAGGAAAAGGAATAAAATGTGCGGCGAAGCCTCGCATTTTATCCCTTTTCCTCAACTCGATTAATAAATGTAAGATCGACTTTATCTTCAATTTCTGAAGAGCGAGTTCGAAACATCTGTGGTAAACGAGCTATCAATGTTTTACATTAGTCTCTCTGTATGTTGTGTTGCTATGCCTCTTTACTGTGCTAGGAAGCCTCCATGTGTATCTTGTTGCTACGAGCGTATGCCTCTCTCTAATGTGCTAGGAAGCCTCAATGCGGATCTTGTTGTTACGAGCGTATGCCTCTCTACAGTGCTAAAGCCTCCATGTGTATCGTGCTGCTACGAGCGTATGTCTCTCTATTGTACTAGCAAGCCCCCATGCGGATTTTGTTGCTGTGCCTCTCTCCTGTGCTAGGAATCCTCCAGGGATCTTGTTGCTATGCCTCTCTCCTGTGGTAGGAAACCTCAATGCGGATCTTGTTGCTATGCCTCTCTCCTGTGCTAGGAGCCTCCATGCGGATCTTTTTGCTATGCCTCGCTACTGTGCTATGAAGCCTCCATGCGTATCTTGTTGCTACGAGCGTATGTCTCGCTATTGTACTAGCAAGCCTCCATGCGGATCTTGTTGCTATGCCTCTCTCCTTTGCTAGGAATCCTCCATGCGAATCTTGTTGGTATGCCTCTCTCCTGTGCTGAAAAGCCTCCATGCGGATCTTGTTGATGTGCCTCTCTCCTTTGCAATGAAGCCTCCATGCGTATCTTGTTGCTATGCCTCTCTCCTGTAATAGGAATCCTCCATGCGGATCTTGTTGCTATGCCTCTCTCCTGTGCAAGGAAGCCTCCATGCGGATCTTGTTGCTGTGCCTCTCTCCTGCGCTATGAACCCTTCATGCGGATCTTTTTGCTATGCCTCTTTCCTGTGCTAGGAAATCTCCATGCGGATCTGAGTCAGAGCATGACAAATCTACAAGAAGACCGATGAAAAACAATTCTGATGAGCTACCTAGTCCGCCCAGAGTCTCCGCATATCTCTCTCATCGTAAAGTCCAGAGACAACAAAAATCACATGCGAACATATTTCATCACCCTTTTTAAAAACTGTCTGCTCTTACATGAAAAAATCCGCTGCTAAAGAGGACATACTTGCATCTGTTGGGGTCGATTGTTTATTAAACGACAAAGTTACAAAGCACAGAAACTGTTCAGTGCTGATGTCCAATTGACTATCATTGATTTGTATGATGAAAGGTGAGAAATGGTTGTATAGGCACCTCACGTGATCAGGGCTTGTATTGTTTGCAGAGCGTTTGGCCATAAATAAATAAATAAATAAATAACTCAATCGGACATTTAAAAATTTTAAAGCGAACTCCTGCTATTAGGCCGACGATTTGTCAAACAGACTGAAACCCATCTAAGGGATTTTTAATAATAAAAAAAATGATGATTTAATGGAAGGGACAATGACCCACAAAATCGAAATTTGGTTTACTCGCCATGACACGCCCAACAACCAACCAAATACCACCAAGCCTTCTAGATGATATCATTGACAGCAGCATCACTTTTTAGACACTTTCATAACATCTACCCTCCAGGCGTATACATTTGCTGGCTCCCAGCTTGCACATTGTCAATATTGGAAAAACAGGCAACCAGACCCCCTGACCTTTCAAGGTCAGGGGGTCTGGTTACTTGTTTTTGCAACACTGATAACCTTCCGACTAGGAACCAGCAGATATTCCAAATAAGGTGAATCCAAGTTTGACCTGCTACATGTACTAGAACAATGCTCCACAAACTTTAATTCCGTGCTGTTTTGAATTAGTTTTTTTATAAGGTCAGTCCTTAAAATGTCATGATGTTATCATATGTTTTCTGCTGGGAGTGATTTGAATAACCACAGCACCCTCTGGAACTATTAAACATGGATTCAGTTTTCTAAGCGTATGTAAATAAAATAAAATAATTCAGGGAAATTGTTACACATTCAAGGGAAAGACAACTATTTCCAAAATATTTTGTCTCTCTTGTGAATAGTGGTCTATTCGTAAAGGGAACATAGTTTGACCCCCATAAACCCCACATTTATATCGTAAAACTGGAGTTTCCAGGGCCTATACATCATTTTCTTATTTCCGTTTGTCTGCTAAAAACCTAGATTGCAGGGACTCGTTAGGATCGCTTCGCCGAGGCGGTTCTAACCAGTACCCACAATCTATTATTTGAGCAGTAATATGGAAAATATCAGATTTTTTTATGAAAATTTTATTTATTTATTTATTTTTTTTTTGGGGGGGGGGGGGGTGGAGGGCGGGCGGGGGGGGGGGGGGGTAAATGTTCAATATATTTGAATAAGTGCTCTAACCCATTTAGTACCGGAAACAACGGGTAGTTGGTAAACAGTGCAGCATTATGATAACTCACCCGTGCGACATATTGCAGTTTTCACATCACCTAAAATGGCTACTTTTCGGATTAAAATCCATGATATTTTTTCTTATAAATGATCAAAACATAGGTTATAGGTACTCGTTAGAACCGCCTCATTGATTCGGTTCTAACGAGTACACACAACTTATGTCTTGGTACAGAAATAAGAAATATAAGTATACCCCCGTAAACCCAAGTTTTCTTATACGAAGTGGGGTTTATGGGTCTTCATTTCACCGACTTGTTCACGTGATTGGCCCAGAACACGGCGTCTGATCAGGACCTCCACTGTTTGCAAATGGTTCAGTCATTTTCCAAATAAATTTTGATGAAAACACAACCTGACACCCCTAAATTTTAAAATGGACTCCTGCTATATATAAGGAGGAAGATTCCATTTGATACAAAAAGGGTTGAGGATATAGCTTTCGTTCAGCGGGATTCAGTATTCAAGAAAGCAATCAGGAATTCAAGAGAGTGATCTCCCCTGGAAAAGAAATGGCGTAATACTTTTTCAGGAGTAGCCATTCTCCTAAATGAGGGATTGCCATAAATAATTATATATATGCTATTTCAGTAGAGGTTAAATGCAAATTTAGCTTACACTGGAAACTCTCTCGACACAGTTGCAAATGCGATAAAAAATGGATAAGATTTGCATGTTAGATTTGCAAGTCCCATTGAAACTAGTTCTTACATTCTGAGCTGAAAATAGGTCGTAAACATTTTATACAACATGAAGCGAGATAGCTGACATTCTATAGCAAATGAAGTAAATATATCTTCACTGGACTGAGCCGACCCTTTTAAACCAAGATGCTTAATTTCAGAATAGGACATCTTCTCATACTCAATCATTAAACATGGTTTGACCTGGCTTATTTGCGTTAGAGGCAAAGTAACTGAAAACATAAGGCCTCTCTGGAGATAACCACACTCCTTTAGCCTCACTCCTTTAGCCAAATAAAACTCCGTAACACAGAAATCTTATTAACCTTGACATTTTGCTGGCACGGTACTAAAAATTTGTATTTATTAATGTGGCAGTCGATCCAAAGCTAATAATGATGCAGCAAACTGTATTTCTGTTGGCCATGTGAAGTTCAACCGCACGCAAATAAAATCAAAACACTGAGAGTACTGATGGGTCGATCGTCTCTGAGTGTAGGTTGGGAAAATAGTCCTGAGCTGAGAATCGAACTGTTCGTTTAACTTTAAGCAAACACAGTAGAGCTGATCAGACATCGCGTTATGTGGCGTCTGATTATGTAGATTATGTTTGCCAAGGCCCAATTGTATGAGCACAGTCTACCCGCCCCCGCCCATCGGGGCTTGAATAAATAGATGGGCTGCATGATGCTTCCACGCAGAGCTGAAATCCCGTAACATTGGAAGTAACGTCTCCAAATGACCTATACAGTGTTGATGGGCCCGACCAGATACACAGCATCAGGTACCAACCAACATAGGCCTTTACGCTGGAACCGTCATAGAATCTGAGGCCTGACCCACCGGCGCTCAATTAAAGAGGGAAGCAAAGCTGTCAATCCCACTTTTCTATATATGAAGTGGAGTTAAGAGGGGTGTTAATTTCACTTGTTAAGGTGATGTGAGTCGTCTACACCTTTCAGAAAATAGATTCTTCAAGGCTAAATATATTTCTATTCATGACAGAAAACATCGTGTTACACTCTGTCCTTTTAGATGTTTTATCATAATAATTTCGAACTTTAGAGCGGTAACGTACGTAATGAGCTGTAATACCCTAAGGGTCCAACTTGAAATACATGCATACAAACAAATAATCACATATAAATAACTAGGTTCAATCTTGAAAGGTTTTCTGTCCCCTTTGAAATTTAGTGGCTCCGTATGGGTCCAGCACTACGTTTGAGAGCAAGGGCGAATATGGAATACCAGAATAAACTCAACACCCCTAACGGGCCTCCGTGGCCTAGTGGTTAAGAGCGCTGACTCTTGATCATTAGGTCTCTCACCGCTGTGGTTCGAGCCTCGCTCGGGTCACATGTGAGACGCCAAGTTCCGCAACGGAAGGTCAGGTGGTTTTTCTCCGGGTACTCCGGTTTTCGCCCACTTCTGATTAACGATCGGCTCGATATGAGTGAAATAGTCTTGAAAGGGCCGTAAAACCAAAACCAAAAAAAAAAAAAAAAAAAAAAACACCCTAAATTTGAACTTATGTTTCTGATATACCATTACGGAAAACGTCTACTCAAATATATTGAAAATTTTACCTGAAAAAAAGAAAAGAGAAAATGTTCAGATAAAAAGTTTTTTGAGATTTTGCATATTTCTGCTCAAAACAGAGATTTTGGGAACTCGTTAGAATAATCTTGAAAGGGCCGGAAAATCAAACCAAAACAAAACGGCCTAGTCAACACTACATTGTAATAAACGGACAGTTGACCTAACCACACTTCCCTGGGCAAGTGTTAT